>OZ038481.1:61561680-61576680 GCA_964036315.1 Acanthosepion esculentum | reverse complement strand
ATTCCTTGGCCCAGTTTAGCGCATATTTCAGCTCACTTTTACGATCTATCTATCATGATTCTTTTAAAATATAAATATGCTGTTTAATAAATAGGTGGAGCGTCTGCTCAAATAATGGTATCCGTTAGGAATAGCATTTAAAGTGATAAAAATCTGTCGGGTTAATAAGAAATCCATTAAAAAAAAGAAAAAAGAAATGCATATATTAAATGAATCAAGATAGATAGATAGATAGAGAGAGAGAGAGAGAGATCAAAAGTAACGTAAAATCTGCTCTAAACTGGTTCAAGGAATGGTTTGATAATTTTAACCCTTTGGTCTGCTGCTAGGAAAGTTGATTCATTGTGTCGTGATAGACAATTTCTCACTCCAGAATCTATTTTACATATTTATAAGTCTACCATTCAGCCTTGCTTCGAATATTGCTGCCACATATGGTCTGGTGCTCCTGCTATATATTTAGAGATTCATGATAAAAATCTATCATCCAATCGTCCATGCATTGAATACTGTTGTCACATCTGGTTTGGTTCTTCTGCTATGTATCTGTTATTATTTAGAAAAACCAAAGAAGAATTTGCCATGTTATTAGTCCTGACCTAGCATCTTGGCTTCACATCCTCTCCCACTGGCTTACTGTAGCTTCTTTTCTATAAATATTTCTTTTCTATAAATATTTTCTTGGGAATTTTTCTGAAGAGCTTTAGTGTTTGCTGCCTCAACTTCATGAATTTAAACGTCTTACGAGATTCTCAATTAGGTTTCATCATTTTACAGTTGAAATTAGTAGTTGTAACAGTAATTTCTATTCTGATGATTATTTTCTATCAACCACGACCTTCAAAAATATAAATGCAACGTCATTCGTCATATTCTGTCGTTTTTTAAATTGTCCTTTCTCTTCAATAACGCTTCCCCAGACCACTAGCATCTTATCCTTGTGCTTTTGTGAAATTATTAAAAGATAGATAAATAGGATTTAGTACTTTTCCTCCGAAATGAGTATTACCACAAAGAATAAATTTCACTCAAATATATGACAAATAATAGAGTAGATTAGATATGGTTATAATATGAGGCAATCTAGTGAGAATCGATCTCACTCGTCAGTGATTTAGAGAGACAAGCTTGCAAACCATTACACCACGTCGGAGGTATAAGACAAGAAATAGAGGCATTTATGATCTCTATAAAAGTGGCAATAGAAAATAAATTTATCTTTCTGAAATATAAGATAAATTACAATCGTAATCTTAAGAAAATATTTAAATACGCAATGTTTTCAAGAATACCTAGATATGTTCTTCCAATGAAAATCAATCTACTCTCAGTTTTTAAATCTTATAATTAAGAGATAGACTTTGCGTATAAGTGTGTCGGTCTAAGTAAATAGGGAATAATTATGTATGTACTTAAGAAGATAATTGTTATAATTACAAATGATCGCCGCTATTTATGGTCTACTCTTAAAGCACACTGTCCGTGATTTTAGCACAACACTCTTAATGAAGCCGCAAACCTTGTGTCATTTCTTCACTTAGCAACAATCTCATGTGCTAATTGTGACAATCGCAATTATTTTGTCTCATAGAAAGTTTATAGATATAAATGATTTTTGTATGAGAGGAAAGAGCACGTGATGTCTAATTTCGTGTGACATTAGGCATACTTATCACTTTCAGTCTATGTTTGTGCGTAAAGCAGTCATACAACTGTAGCACTACTTTCCTATATTTCAACACTGCATAATTTGGTTTCAATTTCTTACAGAACTGTCACTCACTATCATTTATATACATCTGTCGAATCAAGAAAACGCATCGGCGTCTTTTGTCAAAATAATAAACGAAAAAGCAAAGAAAAATAACTTCTTTTTTGCAGTAAGGGCCACTCGAGGTAGAAGGTAACGTTAAGGGGTAGTTTATATGATAGGAAGGGGAAGATAGTGGTTAACTCTAAACAGTTTAAGATTGGCAGTCTGTTCCACATGCAATGGTTCACGGAAAGAAGCTGTTTGAGTGGAACTTACTTCTCGCCGGTGGAATACGGGGGGTGCTACTATATAAGTGGCATGGCGTTTAACCTTAATAACATGGACGTGAACGTTAGACCTGGTGGAACAAAGGAATGTAGTCCGTCCGAGTACTTTCCATGGTTGTAGCCATAGAGCAGTGGGAGACTTATTGACATGGTGGTAGACATTGGTTAAGAATTTGTAATACATTATGTTTGAAGCTATAAAAAGGATGATAAGTCTATAGAAAAATTCTTCCTGATTCCGCTATTATTCATTTTGTAAACTCATATTTTGTCTGCAAATTATATTCATATGATGTGTCCGGAAGAGTGTTAACATTCTGGTATTAAGCTATATATATATATATATATATATATATATATATATATATACAAAGCTTGATGCTGTGCATATAGCTTTAAAGAAGATTTTTGCTGAGCAAAACCGCCTTCGATACAAGTTGACAATTATATATTTTCTAATAATAATGAAACCTACTATAACTTACACGACCTACATACTTGCCATCTACATTCTGTTGGAAATTTGTTTACTTCAGGGCCATTGAACTTGAATACAATGATTAGATTCTTGAGACTTTATTATCCTAGTAGTTGTATTCCGTGTAATAGGAGGATACATTTTTTTTCTTTTATGTGTCATATCTCTTCAGGTCTAAGCGATTGTGGACCACCACATCTTCCTGTCCTTTGTCGTTCTTAATAAGTTTTGTCTTTTTGTTATTTCTCCTAAACCCTGTTCCACTATCCATTTACTCAAGCCCATCAAGTATCTTACGCGATGTTTTCCTCTGTCCATTTTCCCCTCAATCTGTCTTGCGCGTATCAGATTTTCCAAGCCCTCTTCGTCATTACTTACTCCATAAATTTCAACTAGCTCTCCTAATGTTAAGTATGTTTTCTTTTTGTTTCCATTCTCTCTAAAAGCTCGTCCTTGCTCATATGTTCGGTCCGTGGTATCCTCACCATCTTACTGTAGAACAACATTTCTGTTGCTTCTAGTCTCTTCATCTTTGAGGAGATTGTCTAACGTTCACTGCCATATAGGAGAACAGATATCACGTACCAGTTCAGTATTTTTCTTTGTTTATAACAAAGTTTTTCTGTCTCATAATACACTGCTTAGCTTTTGGAATGCCTATTACTATTCAAATATTTTTGCCGTTTAACGTCTACATTTATTATCGTTGGTTACCCTTTATGAAATAATTAATTTGTGAAATGTCAAGAGACATAACGGATATTTCATTCAAAATTTAGTCTGATTTAAGGTGGTAAATATAAATGTCATTTTCAAAGTCCCTAGTGTATGACAGTGTGCTTTCCAGCACCTCTCGTATGTACATCTATGCAAATAACGCTACAATTTTATGGAAGTTAGATTTCTTTATTTCTACAATGAGGACTTATTTTTATTTAATTATGACTAATGTCTTCATCTTAGTTATTATTATCGCACTCTTTACAACGGGACTATAGTCTCCAGGATTCAAGTGTTGTTTCGTGAATTTAGTGAGAGATGAATTGCGAGTTGAGTCCCTTGGCCTCTGATAGTAACAGACTTAGACTCATTGGAAACAGAGTGAACAATAACTGAGCTACTGTGAGCATGACAACAAGACGAGATATCTCGAGACATTGATAGCAGAACGTGAAAAATCTATCCCCGTATATTAAATAAAGGCTTCAATTCGGAATTCTCGGAACATTGCACAGATCGGCAGACATCTTAAGAAGGCCTGGAAGAACAACGGCAGAAACGTTCTAATAATAAGAAGAAAGATTAGGACATTAGTTAGAATTTAAATAATGTAAATAAATTTACATTTATACTGGAATATCCTGGAATAATATGAAAAATATAAAACGGTCACCATCATAAATAGGTAAGCATAGGGATTTTTTGTAATTCTACTCTCAGACAAAAGAAATATAAATTGCGAACAAAGTGGTGTGGAATAAAATGTACAATTTTCCAGACATTTTTATTTCAAGAATTAGTCAAATACGAAGAAGAGAATAAATATAAGGGTTTAATTTGGATGCTCAGATCGTTTGGATACGATACAAAATAATATTTCCAAGATGTTCGTTCCAAAAAATTGTCAAAATCACTTAAAACAATAAGCCAGGATGTTTTTTTACGTATATTTCACTTAACTGCGTTAGTGAATACTAAAACCTTACAACATATACAAAACACAATTCAAAGATAAATGAATTTAAATCTATAAATTTACCGGCCCAAGAAAAAGAACATTCTAGAAAAGATAAAACCAAGTGAAACGAAAAGCGATATTTCAGTTAAATATATTAAGAAGATAACTCAGCTAAAAAGAGACATGATAGGACCAATTAATGAATCTGAAAGAATTGTTGAGTTGAGTGATAACAATTCAATTATAATGAATTTAATTTACAACAAAACTGAGACACGAATGAAATTATTTTACAGAAGTGTTTACTAAATATCTCTACCATGTCTGCTATCCAACACTTTTATACATTTACCTTGTATTGAAGTTTATATATACTATCATAATTTTCCATATAGATTTACTGGTAAAAGTTAAAGAATATTTTATAAAACTAAAATGTTATATCATTAGGAAAATTTAAATCATATACACTGGCATGCAAAGGTTTTGAGTCAACTACAGAAATGATCATACACCTTTGTTGTATCAAGAAGTTAAGATTGTTTATCAGTATGCCTTTGTCAGTAGAGTCTATAGACCTGGAGGATGGGAAAATAAATTGCGTTTTCGTTAAGGCAGAAGATACACCGCGTTAAGCAGCTTTAAGCTTAAAAAGGCTATGCAAAACTATTAGGCCAATGAAAGATCTGAGATAATACTAGAGATTGTGCCATCTTATTCACATTAGTACAAGGTGTCATTGCAAGTCATTGTAGTTGAACATTATCTTGATTTTCACAGTAATATCATGGCGAACTTTCTGTGGAAACAAAGATGAGTGTTATGACTTTAAAGGGGAAGATGACTCAGGCAGCTGGAAATTTCCCGAAACAATGTTTAAACTATCCATAAGCCGTTTGCTACTACTGGAAGATTTTTAGCGCAAAGAAAACAGGAAGACCAAACAATTTAGGAAAGAGAGATGAAAGAAGAATTGTGAGAATCTCAGTAGGCAATCCAAAATTAATAACTAAGCAAATAAAGTCTAAATTCTGTCTTATCAATGAGGTTTCAGTTTATACAGTACGCAAACTATTACGAAATAATAACTTGAACTGGTGTATAGGCGCAAAATATCATCATTAACCAAAAGATATCGGAATAGAAGATGTAAGTGGTCAAAAGAATTCCTTACATGGGATGCCTGAACGAGACAAAAAGTAATATTTAGTGATGAATACAAAATAGAGTTACATCTTAATCCAAGAGGACATGTAAGAAAACCAGTGTGAGAAAGAAACAATGCAATATCCACAACAAAATTTGTAAAATTTGTCGGTGAACCTGTAGTAGTGTGGTGTTGCATCCAAAGTGATGGTAGAAGAAACTGTTCAAAGTTGATAGAAACCTAAACAACGAAAACTAGTCTAATATTCTGCCAGACTACAAAGATGAAGAAATAATTCAGCATAACGATGCTTCTTGCCACACTTTCTGGACGATGAAAATATTCAATTTTGAAAGTGAAAAACTGACCAGCACGATGTTCTGATCACAATATAATCGAACCAATGTGGTGGAAACTGAAGCAGCAAGTAGGCCAACTAAAACCATGCAATCTCCCAGAGTTCTGAGATTACTGCAAACAATAATGGGGAAAATCCCGAATAAGAAAATCAGGGCATTCAATGCCATACTGTACTGAGGCAATTATTGGAACAAAAGACAACAACACTAATTGCTAACTCCATACTTTGATGTTTTGCACTTTCTGTAACAATAAAGATGACCATTTGCAAAGAAATTCCTTTTTAACTTAAGAAAAGAGCTGAAAAGTTAAATTTTCAGTGATGGCACATTTTCTTCTCTCTCTTTTATTTTTATTTATTTTTATTTTTATTTTTTTTTTTTTTTGGATGGCTTTTTTTCCAGCATAACTATACCGGTTTGGGGGTAACGTTAACAAAAGTAATTAATTTACCATGTTGGTCCAGATGTTTTGTACGTATGTGTATGTATATATACACATACACAAACACATTTATAACAACGCACTTATATTTATTAAGTTTACTATAACGACTTTGAAAATTGTGCTATAATAAAATACAATTTTGTAGTGTTTTAATTAAAAAGAACATCTGTCAGTACATAAGTCATTTAAAATTTTAAACACTTATTTTAGCAGAAAAAATATCATAAACAATTAAATTTAATACAATTGCCCAATGTGTGGCTACTTGTATTTTGTAAAATCTTTAAATATTAAGAATAGAATATTTAAACGGCGGGAAAAGCTAGCACGAACGTGGACGCCAAACGGGTAAGAAGTGCTAAAATTCATTTTTGAAAAGTAAAGTTTTTAAAAGTAGTTTTATGCTTATTTTCGCTTAAATTATATATGAAAACTATAAAATGATGCTTTAACTCTGTTCGATTACAAATAAAGAAAAAGAAGGAAATAAAAAATGCTAGGTTCCTAAATTTAATATTTTTATCTCTATCAGACTCTTTGAATGATATTGCCCAATGGATTTGTCACTATTTTCACTCTTTTCTCTTTCACGAGTACGCATGCAGATATCGCATTGTCTTTAGCTTGTTTTTTCAGCTTTATTTACAGTCATCATATAATTCTTAATTAGTCATTTAGATTCAAATCATAAATCAATGATACTCATATCGTTGGGAAATGTTTAAATCATCAATTGATGATATCAACTGATCTTCAATGAAACATTACTTGTTGTTACTCTCCGGTTAATAATGACATTTTTCGTGTTTTTGTGAAAACTAAAGGGGCTGTTATAAAATTTCTACATTTTACAGTTTACTAAGCGTAGATTAATTTTGCTGTAATGATAAAACACTCAGTGAGACGCTAACCCAACGTTATATCTTCTCTTTCTAAATGTGTATATAGAAGAATATTAAGGAGCTAATTTTAGTCATCTTGGGATTTTGTTGCTAAAGTATAAAGTGTCAGGTCTTATCGCCTCTGATAACTTCTCGGGCGTGCTCAGCCTTTGTCACAAGTCACGAAAAGAAATCATTTGAAAGGAAAAGCAAACAAAAATATGAGAAAACAAAACCCTAACCGCCTAGTATCGTTTTACACATTTTAACTGTCTGTATGGAAATCAGTTCAATTATTGTCGCATAAAGAACATTTTTCATTTTTTCTTTCCTCTCTTTCTCTTTCTTTCGCTCTCTTTTTTTCCTCCTCTCTCTATCTCTCTCTCTCACTTATTCATAATTACATATGCTTACATATAATGTTATGAATTATATACCCCCACCACCACACACGGATACATACGCCGTCTTATATATGGCAAATACACATTCGATACATACAGTTTTAAATTTTCTCTATCATAATTCTAAGGCTGGTAGCCCCTGTTTCAATAGGAGCAAAAATAAAACAACAACATTAACCAAAATATGGGTATAGAAGATTGAAATGTTCAAAAGAACATCTAATATGGGCTGTTTGAAAGTGGCAAAAATATACGGAGAAAAGCACATATTTAATCACTCACAATTTTAGGTTAAAATTAACAAAAGTAAGTAATTTACCAAGGTAGTCTAAATGTTTTGCCCACCAGTGTGTGTGTGTGTGTGTGTGTGTGTGTGTGTGTGTGTGTGTGAGAGAGAGAGAGAGAGTGTGTGATTTAATTTAATTCAAATAAGTTAAATATGGCGCACAGAACCCATTACAAATTACGGTTATGAAATTTGAAAAAAATGGTGGCTCACGTATGTCAAGTTTTATTGTAATATTTTGCGTAATGTATCAACTAAAACCTTATTGTTAAGACGGCATTCACTCCTCCCTTGTTTGGCTGCTAATTTTGGATTACCACCTAAGTCTCTTACAATCTTTTTTTCATCTCTGTTGTCTAACTTTTGTTATCTTCCGGTTTACCTTGAATTTAAACACGTCCAGTAATAGCAAACATCTGATGGATGGTTCGAACACTGTTTTTTTTTACACTTCCAACCGCCTATCTCTCGTTGAGTAACATTCGCCTTCCAAGTCCTATCTTTCACATTTTTTCAGCAGAAATTTGAGCCATTATTTTAGTGTAAAAAGTAAGCTTATGTTTAACTACAATGACTTTCTCAGTCACTTTACATTAATGTTAATATGATGGAGTAATTCCTACTTAGAAATTTGCATATTATCGTGAAATTGTTTCTCATTGATCCATTAGTTTTGCATGACTTTTTTTCAGATGCAAGCTGCTTAAAGTAGTGTTTCTCTTTTACACGGCACCTCCGAAAACGCAACAACTTATTTTCCAATCTACAGAAACTACAATTCCCGTCAGCAGAAACTACTGACAAAAGTATATTGCTAATCTATCTTAACTTATGAATAAAATAAATGTGCATACTCATTTGATGTAGTTAACAGAAGAGGTTTTCATGATGTGAAAAAAAAAAATTAGGTTCGATTCCTGTCGAGAGGCGTGCTTTTTCTTTAGGAGGACTTCTAGATTTAGGCCGGTTGTTATTAATTTCACTGTCTCAGAAAATAAAGCAAAACAGGGATAGCAACTGAAACACGTGTACCAATTTAATTACAACATACACACGCACATTTAATAATATTCACATCATACACACTCACACACAATGTGTATATATATATATATATATATATATATATATATATATGAATAAAGACTTGTACCCACAGAACCTCAGAATAGATTTAAACAACAGGGACGCCATTTTATTAATCAAACTATTTTTTTTTATTATAGACATGAACACCTGAGATATCTTTCGGCTAACACTTATTCATAGGTAACGCGTTAGCACATTATTTATTAGTATAAAGGGGAAACATATATTGAAATATTTACTAAAATGGAAGAAAAGTCAGAGCTCGTTTGAAATTAAATTTATTGAAAATATAATTAAAACGTAAGGGGGTGTAAATCTCAGCTCAGAAAGAGTTAATAAATGGGAAAAAATTTTACCTCACAATCCTTCCAAAAGTTTTAATGATCTTGTGAAATGGTCTTTCAGCCTGCATAAATTTGGGCGATGTAATTTTAAATATACAGCTGATGCACTGTCGACTTATAACATTTCAGACTCCTTCAGATTTTCCAGTTTCATTAGGAATGTGGATTTTCCTTCTGTCAATAAAATAATGGTCTCATTTGACATAGTTAGTCTTTATACTAACATACCATTACAGGAGACCATTGCGATCTGTGCAGATCGGTTATACAGAGGAAATTTAGGTTCAACCTGCATCCCGGAAGAGTTGTTTCTGGAGTGCATGCGGTTTGCCACAGAGGGGGTCAAATTCAGTTTCGACGGTATTATGTATGTCCAAAGAGATGGGGTCGCTATGGGCAGTCCTTTGGGTCCGGTGCTTGCCAACATTTTTGTTGGTCACTATGAGCAAGTTCTTTTCGAGAAAATCAACATGCCTTTAGTTTATAAAAGGTATGTTGATGATACTTTTCCCGTTTTTGAATGTTCTGGTGATGCTGACAATTTCTTGGCGGGTTTAAATTCCCTTCATCCTTCCCTTAGGTTCACTATGGAAATTGAGAAAGAGGAGTCTCTGCCCTTTTTGGATGTCTTGGTTCAACGTAGGGATGGGGTTTTCGACACTTTTTCTGGTTTATATACCAGTTGGAATTCCTTTGACCCCAAGTCCCGTAAGACAGGTCTGATTGAAACACTGGTTCACCGCGCTTTGGTGATTTGTCCCCCCAATTTATTGGACTGTGAACTTGAGAAGTTACACAGTATTTTTGTAAATAATGAGTATTCTTCCAACATAATCAAGCGTGTTATCGCTAGAAAAGTTAGACGATTTAAGGAACCAGCTGTTTTAGGGCCATGCCGTTGTCGCATTTACTTAAAGTTACTCTGGCTTGGCAGGAACGGAAGTCTTATCGCTGATAAGGTTTCATCTTGCATTTCTTCATGTTACTTTGCTGTGAAATTGCGGACCATTTTTAAGACCAAAAATGTGTTCCCCTCCTTTATGAAGGATAGACTGTTTTATCTAAGTAAAAATTCAGTGATTTATCAATTTAAGTGCCGATGTGATTCGGTATATATAGGACGGACTGGTCTTCGTTTGGAAACGCGCGTTTCTCAGCATGTTCCCTCACATCTACGTAATCCCGAACACAGGAATAGAGTTTCTCAGTCGGTCCAGGAGTCGGCTATTGGCCATCATTTGATGGACAACCAGAACAGTGCCTCTGCTTATCAGGACACTTGGTTTTCTGTCGTGCACAGCATCCAAACCGAATTTAATTTACGTGTTTTGGAAGCTGTATATTTAAAATTACATCGCCCAAATTTATGCAGGCAAAAAGACCATTTCACAAGATCATTAAAACTCTTGGAAGGATTGTGAGTTAATTTTTTTCCCCTTTTATTAACTCTTTCTGTGCTGAGATTTACACCGCCCTTACGTTTTAGTTATATTTTCAATAAATTTAATTTCAAACGAGCTCTGACTTTTCTTCCATTTTAGTAAATATTTTAATATATGTGTCCCCTTTATACTAATAAATAATGTACCAACGCGTTACCTATTGGCCGAAAGATATCTCAGGTGTCCATGTCTATAATAAAAAAATTAAAAATTAAAAAAATAAATAAATAAAAAATAGTTTGATTAATAAAATGGCGTCCCTGTTGTTTAAATATATATATATATATATATATATATATATATATATATATATATATATATATATATATATATATATATATATGAATGATTCGTTTCAATACCTTATTATTATGTAAGGAAATGTACAAACAAAGTCTTTTTGCATGCATATATTAGCAATCATTTTAATGGGTTAAATATTATCACATATGTATGTGTACATCTGTGCATGCTGATATGTTTCTTTATGTGTTTGCATATATATATATATATATATATATATATATATATAATTTTCTTCTATTTCTTATTACTTCGCTTTCGCATGTCAGTATATTGGTATTGCTGTTTCTCCTTTTTATTCTTTTGTTAGGTAATGAAATTTCCACGATGCCTTTTATCTTATGTTTTAAGTAAATCCTTTTGAAAAGCAAAAACTTTGTGATCTTATTTCAATTTATTTTAGCCGATCTGTTCATTTCATTTATCCTCATTGACTCATTTCCTATTTTGTTTAAAGATCTTTCATATAATATATTTCCTTTTGCATTTTTCTTCTCTTTTTCTTTTTATTCTTATGAAAGTTTTCATTTTTATTCTTCTTTTTGCTTTTCTCTTTCCTTTTCTTCTGTCCTTTTGTTTTCAGATGAAATATTTTATATAAAATGGCTCCCTGAATGTCGTTGCCTCTTACAAAAATATTCAAATGGTTTAACTTTTTTAACACGTTACTCGTCAAAATTTAAAGTTATCGCCACTAAACAAATCACTATCCATTGTTAAAATATATTTTGTGATTTCTCTTTCGTGTTCAATTATTGCTTTCTAATACTGTAAGATTACTCCATGAATAATTTCCTTTTAAATTTCTTCTTCTTCTTCTTCTTCTTCTTCTTCTTCTTCTTCTTCTTCTTCTTCTTCTTCTAGTATTTATGTTCTTCTTAAATTATCACACCTACTTTCCTATTTGGATTATATATTATAAAGTTTATTTGTATCTATATGTCCGACTATGTCTCTGTTTTTCGTTCTTTCCTTCTCTTTATCATACACAATAAAATACCTACAGAGACGATTCTATGTAATTGTTTATGGAAAAACTTCGCACAGTAATATCAAAAAGATCCAACGAAACAATAAGTTTTCTTGTCTACAAAATCAAATCGCCCAAAATTTTTGGTAAAATATTAAATAATATATTTCTAACTCTAGTTTTACATTTATTTGGTTACTTTCATATCTATCTATCTATCTATCTATCTATCTATCTTTCTATCTATCTATATGTGCACAATCAGTAGAGTGGTAGATTCAAGTGATTGAAAAATAACGAGGACCCAATTGTCTTTCTTCTAGATAAAATGTCTATACTTCTATATTAAACCATAGAAAATATGTCAAGTTCTTTTTTATATTTCATATCGTGATTAATTTTGCCCGTAATATAAAAAACATAAATAATTTTTGTATATAAAGTAACGTAGGGTTTTCCTGGTGACCAAGTAAGCATGAAAGAATACAAATAGATCTGATAACGATCCCACTACTCTTGTTTCAGGTCTTCAACTGAACATTGAATATGTGAAAATGAATATCAAATCAAAATACAATGTATTTACATATATATATATATATATATATATATATATATATATATATATATATATATATATATAAATTAAATACATTTTATAAATTTTATGTTTGTTTTGAATTTCGTATCAAATTACAATTTCTTCATCTAAATGACATATTTTGTAAATGTAACAAAATATTAGTTTGTGCCATAAATAATTTCCGTTTTTGTTTAGGAAATTTATTCTTAAAAATAAAGTACAATTTTATTCACTTGTATATTCATCATTATTTGCAGTGTCTTGGTGCCACTTATCTCCGCGATACATTTTGTGTAAAAAGATTTTCATGTGAAAAATGAAAAAAATTCTTGAACTTGATTTTCATTAGAAAATGTTTTCCGCATCAAAGCTTTTTGCAGCGATCGACAAAGGTAATAACTGGCTGATACAATATCAGGACAACATGATGACGGGTGTGGTAGAACAGACCAACTGTATTCAAAATGTGTTTCTGTCTTATTCTTACGGGATGTGGCCTTGAATTTTCATGGAAAGGAAAAACCATTTTCCTTTAATCCATATTGTGCGCTGCTACTGCTATGAAAACTTCAGGCATGTTAGTTTACTCCAGATTCATTTTTAACTGCCAAGTACGCTTAGTAGTTACAATGATACACATGTTCTCTTGATTGTTTAATTACAACTTGCGGCTATCAGAGTCAATTCTTTTACTCTACTTTGTCTAATCTTCTTTGTTCTTTGACCAACACACTGTGCAATAGCAATGATTCTTTTTCTTCTTTTTTCATTTAACATAGAGTCAATCAACATCATCGCTACAGATCAAGACTTTTTGAATCGACAATTGTCTCGAGTTTTGTTATAAAATCCATATTTCTTTCTTGTCCATTTTTAAAAATTTCCTGGATATTTTACTACGAATACTACAATTACGTTTTTGCCTTCGAATGTTACTGTTGAGTTTCGTCTCCAATATTTTCCATCTCATTCTGAGATTTTTTTTCTTTCTTTCATCTGATTTTGTTTAATTTAAACCGTTGAAAATATTCATATACATTTGTATTATTCTGTTTCGTTTGATTTCCTGGTTAATGTATTTTTGCTTAATTGCATTCCTCTCTTTGTTTGCCGTTTGTCAATTTCTTGATTCCGAACGCCTTTTCAATATCCTGGTGAGAAATATCTTTCCAAACCAATGAATTTAGTTCCATCCATATAAATCAAATGCTTACATTTTTCGCGTGACTTTGTATATTTATACTCCTCGCAATATTCAATTCAACTGTGTTATCGCTATTACTAACAATAATAGGGATAGGGAATCTCATAGATCTAGCGTAATGGTTTCACACTGCACTTATGGATTTCGCATAATATTCCGAAATTATTAGTTCATTTAAGCTTTAAAGTATCCAAAGTGGTATGACAACATTGTAGATATTCTTCAATCTATCCTTGTCATATCAACGTTCTTTCTTATACTTGTTTATCTATAAAGATAGAATGTTTGTTCATCTGGTTCTATTTCTGTAATTCTGCTATGTAATACATTTTTAAGTAAGCATTATTATTTTCATCTTAACACTATAGGCAATGGTGATCATGTAGCAACGAAATTCCAGAAATCTCTCGCACCTCCTTTAGCACCCTCGTCGACCTCAATATTGACATGAGATAGACAACTTCAATTCTATCTTGAAACTTCTGCTTTCCTCATCTCACTTCTAGAGCTTGAAATAGTTTTCAACGTGCCACTTATATACACAAAGCTATCACACTTTCGTCATTTTACAGTTCTCAAAGAAAATCCTGTTTTCCTTCATCTTCACGTTTACTATTTAACAGACACATTTTTCCCTATTCAAAACGATTAGGCCAAGTATCCTTGCTTTGGTGAGGTGATCTGTTTGAATAAAAATCCACGAGTATTTTATTATTTTTAGACAGCCTATCGTTATTCTTACATTTGCAATTCCCGGTGTGTCAGTGTTCTTACGTTCTCGATTTTTTCTTAATTTTTATTTTATCTGTAGAGCAGCTTGCTGCATTCAATTTTGATGTTGTTTACATCCATGTTTGTTAATAAAAAACGGAAATTTATGTTTTTCTACATTTTATCAATCTTCACATTGATATGATTGGGTTCGATACTTTTATTTGGAACTACAAGTCTGTCTCCTTGTTAGATATCCTTTTGACTAGACATCTCTATGTGTCTTGATCCGCGAATTTCTAATTATTCTTATCCTGACACCATTTCATAAACACATGTTCATCAGATAAGATTAAAACGTCCGCTGTCATCATTTTATTCCCTATTCTTCTATTCCTGAATTGTCTATTCTTCTATTCCTATATTCCCTATTTATGAGCTATAAGAGAGTACTTGGATTTTTTTTCATTTTTATCTTTCTCATCGTAATGTATTTAGATTCCTTCATTTTACGTGCATTTTTCTCTTTATCTTAGGACGTAAAATCTATGACATATTTTATATGTATTTCTATTTATTTTCCTATAACGAGGCAATATCAATTCCTTCTGTTCGTGCTGTTAAGGGTTCAGG
>OZ038481.1:61529180-61559180 GCA_964036315.1 Acanthosepion esculentum | reverse complement strand
TAGGCAGGCAATCAAATAAATAATCGTGAAATCGAAAAACTGGGAACATCACCTAGCGAAAATATAGTTGCATGTCAAAACGTAGGTAGGCGTATATATACTAATTAATATATATATATATATATATATATATATATATATATATATATATATATATATATATATATGTATATATATATATATAAAATAGTTGGATGCTTGTTTCTGAGGAAACACGTATACGGGAATGGCTAGCTAATTCAGGTTTCAGGTAGGTAGTACCTGGCTCATTAGGATTTATTTATTTTACAGACATATATATATATATATATATATATATATATATATATATATATATATATAGAGAGAGAGAGAGAGAGAGAGAGACTTATTGAGAAAGGAACTGATAAATATTAGCGCAACCATGACTACTATAGTGACCAACTTTCTCCATGGGACCTTATACTTGACTACTGGTTATTACAAAACAATAAACCAAAAATCTATATAACCAGAGATACGTTAGTAAAAGTCCATCCATCCTCATAACATTCTAGATAATTTGCATAAATCAGTCCAAGTTAGATTATCTAACTTCAGTAATGAGAATTTATTTGATAATAATAAAATTAAATATATAAAACTTTTGAACTAAGCAACCATAAAGTAAATTTAGATTATTA
This sequence comes from Acanthosepion esculentum, assembly GCA_964036315.1. Classification (NCBI taxonomy): domain Eukaryota; kingdom Metazoa; phylum Mollusca; class Cephalopoda; order Sepiida; family Sepiidae; genus Acanthosepion; species Acanthosepion esculentum. The sequence goes on along the minus strand of OZ038481.1, from coordinate 61,558,518 downwards.
GACAAAAATACACTAGAAGGTAAAATAAATATGGTTTACTCCTGTTAATCTTAATGTTCAAACGAATATTGAAAGAATTTTCCTAAATTTACTTCATAATCACTCTAATCACTCACCAATACTAAAAGATTTTTAATAAAAAATAATGTTAAAATCTGCTATAACTGCGATAATAGCATTGATAAATCAATATATCGACATAATAATAATATATTAAACAGATACATCTCCAGCGAACTCATTTTTTAAAATAAATACAACTGCTGATAAAAAAGTGTTTTATAAACGACCAATGTATGACTGATAATCTTTTATACCGAGCTAGCATACATTCCGGTAATGATGTCAAATTTTCTTTTGGTTCCACTGAAAATCCTTGGAAATTTCGTTTCTAGCATCATCGAATGACTTTAGGCGATGTAAGAAACATAAACAGCACTGCTCTCTCTAAACATTTCTGACAATAAATGAATGATGGTAATAATCCCATTATTACGTGGGATGTTGTAGCAAAAGCTAAATATTGCAATGGGAAAGGCGATAAATGTAATTTATGCCTTGTTGAAAAATTAGTTAATTTTAAAACACATATTTAACCCTAGCTTATTAGACGAGAGAAATGCATTGATGGTTACATGTAGGCATAGAAATAAATAGCTGATGGAATATCTGATGAAATGTGCTACCGGTTATCATTATTATATCCTCTCTCTCTCTCTCTCTCTCTCTCTCTATATATATATATATATATATATATATATATATATATATATATATATATATATATAATATATATATATATATATATATATATATATATATATATATATATATATATATATATATTACTTAAAACATATGGGCGAAAAACTGGTGTGAAGCGTTTCGCCCAAAATAAACATTTTAAATTAAAAAAATACTTCTATTGAGGGAATCAATCTAATATACAAGAAAAAATATAAGAAACACCCGACATGGATTGGTCAGTCTATAAAAGACTGACGAGCTACTGAAGAAGAAGGAAAGTGAGACAGACAGAGAGAGCGAAGGCGACCCTTACGAACCTCCGTGACTTATCTCCTGTTTTCCTTAGTATTACGAACTCTTGATCATTTGTACTTTACGCACAATAAACCATTGTTATTTGTTACCTGATTTCTTGTATTATTGTAATCTTTCTACTCGGGATTACTTTGTTGTTTATATCATATAATCCACGATATAACAGTGGTGACGAGGATTCGAAAAGAACTCACGACACGATATAACAGTGACGACGAGGATTCGAAAAGAACTCACGACACAACATAACAGTGACTACGAGGATTCGAAAACAACTCACAAGACGATATAACAGCGGCGAACGTAAATTCAAAATAAACTCACAAGGTAATTTAACAGTATCGAACGAGGAGTGAAAAAAGATACCCCTCCAAAGATAACAGCGACGACCAATTCAAACGTTGAATAATAAGATTTTACCAGTCGCTGGACTAGTTTATCGACTAAAGGTACAGTGATTTTTATTTTTATTTTTGTTGTGCCTTAAAAAAGTAATATGGAAGAGTTCTTGGAACTTTCGAAAACCACGTGTCCTGCTATGCAGCAGCAACAGACACATTGGAAAGAACAAAATAAATCGATTCAAAACAAATCGAATTATTGCAAGTACAACAATTACAGTATCAACAACAACAACAGATACAACTGCAGGAACAGCAGAAACAGCAATTAGACTTACAAAAGCAAATTTTAAAGCAGTATGAAGTCTTGGAGAAGATATTAACAAAACAAGTCGATCAAAAGGAAAGATCAAGATTTTTCTCTGCTGAAGGATTACTAATTCACTTTCAGAATTCCATTACAAACCTATGGAAGGTGTAACTTTTCCAGCGTACTTCAGACGGTACGAAACAATTTTTTCAAAAAGATGTCAGTTATGGTCTGACGAAAAAAAGATTATATTACTATTACAAAAATTAGGTGCTCAGGAAAACACCAAGTACACTAATTTCATTCTACCAAAGAAGCCGGAGGATATATCGTTCAAAGAAACGATTGAAATATCGTCTAAAATATTTGGTGAACGTGAAAGTTTATTTCTTACACGTTATAAATGTTTAAATATGGTTAAACAGGAAGAAGAAGACTTAATTTCATACGCAGGAAAAGTGAATTCTCAGTGTGAATTATTCAGGATCAAAGAAATTAAAGAAGATATGGTTAAGTGTTTAATTTTTGCTCAAGGGTTAACTGCAACAAAGGATAAAGAAATTCGTTCAAGAATACTGGCAATTATGGAAAAAGATACAGAAGTAACGTTACAGAAAGTTACGGAGGAATGTCAGAAATTACTCAAAATAAAACGGGACAATATAAGTATAGAGGAGAAAAATATTGCCCAAGTAAAAAGAGTTAAACAACGAGTCTACAAGGAAGTAAAATACTACTGCAAAGCATGTGGTGGGATAAACCATGCTACAAGTAAGTGTTATTTTAGAAATAAAATATGTTATGAATGCGGTCGAAAAGGTCATAAAGCTAATGTTTGCAAAAAGAAAAACACATCAGAAGTCCAAAAGGATAAATACAGTTGTATCTAAAAGAGATACAAATAATGGAAAAAGAAAGTATGTAGACGTTAAAATAAATGGTCGAACTATAAGCTGTCTGCTTGATACCGGAGGTGACATATCTATAATTGATGAAGTTACATGGAAGAACATTGGACAACCAAGACTACAAAACACCCAGAAAAGGGCCAGAGGTGTTTCTGGAAGAAAGCTAAGATTCAAAGAAGTATTTTACGCGAAAGTGTCATTTGACGATAAAACGTACAAGGCAAAAATCTACGTCATATCTGGAAGAAATTCAAATTTATTTGGTATTAACTGGATTGTGTTATTCAATTTATGGGAAAAACCAATTAACACGTTTTGTAGAAACTTAAATGTGTCGAATATAGAAAATAGCAAACAGACAGAAAAATTCGTTGAAGACTTAAAAGATGAATTTAAGGAAGTATTTGCTGACGGACTAGGTTGCTGTACTAAGACTGAAGTAAAGTTCGAGTTAAAGGATAATGCAAAACCAGTGTTTAAGCAGAAAAGAAAGGTACCATTTTCGTCATTGGAAATGATAGACAAAGAATTACAAAGACTAGAAGAAAGTGGAGTAATTAAAAAAGTAGATTACTCTGAGTGGGTGTCACCCACGGTGTACGTAAAGAAGAAAAATAAGAAAATAAGTGTATGCGCTGATTTTTCAACGGGGTTGAATGAATGTCTAAAGAACCACAGCTATCCTCTTCCTACGCCTGAAGAAATTTTCTCGAGATTGAATGGAGGAAACATTTTCTCGAAAATTGATCTGTCCGAAGCTTATTTACAAGTCAAATTCGAGGAAGAATGTACAAAGTATCTAACTATCAATACACATAGAGGGCTATACAACTTAAAACGTTTTCAGTTCGGGTTGAAGGTAGCCCCAAGTGTGTTTCAACAAATTATGGATACGATGCTGGCTGGTCTTGAATTCGCAATGGCATACTTAGATGACATATTGATAAAGAGCCAAAATTTGGAAGAGCACAAAAATAATGTTCGAGAAGTATTCAAGAGAATACAGAATAACGGATTTAAAGTGGGCCTTGACAAATGCGATTTCTGCATGAACAAAATTGAATATTTGGGTCAGATAATTGATCATAAAGGAAGAAAGCCGAACCCAAATAGAACAGAAGCTATTAGAAATATACCTATACCGGATAATGTAACAAAATTACAATCATTCCTGGTTTTAGCAAATTATTATAGTTTATATATTCCTAAAATGCACGAATTGAGAGCTCCGTTAAACGAGTTATTAAGGAAAGGTAAGAAATAGTGCTGGACAAAAGAATGCGAAGAAGCATTTCAAAAAATAAAAAAGTGCTTATCATCGGATTTAGCATTAGCACATTACGATACGAAAAAGGAATTAATTGTAGCATCAGATGCAAGCGAATATGGTGTAGGTGCGGTACTTTTACACAAATTCGAGGACAGATCAACGAAACCGATTGCACACGCATCATGAATCTTAATACCTGCGGAAAAAAATTATAGTCAGATAGAAAAAGAAGGTCTGGAAATAATTTACGCCATTAAGAAATTTCACAGGTTTATTCATGGTAGATCGTTCATTTTGCAAACGGACCATAAACCACTACTGTCGATTTTTGGTTCCAAAAAGGCGTACCAGCCCATACTGCAAATAGGTTATAGAGATGGAGTATTATTTTACTCAACTACAATTTCAAAATGCAATATTTGTCATCAAGTAAATTTCGCACACGCAGATGGTCTATCTAGATTAATCCCCCAAAACTCTGAATTGCTGGAAGAAACGGTTATAGCAGCACTAAAATAGGAAAAAGAACTAACGGAAGTACTTGTTAACACCGTTAGAGAGCTACCGGTGACACTGGAAGAAATAAAAAAAGCAGCGAAAATGGATGAATATATTACTAACATGAAGAAACATGCAAGGTGGAAGGAAAAGAAGAAAAAAGTTTTAAGGGTGTCTCCATTTTCGATATGCGATGAAACGCTGATATATGCGGATAGAGATGTAATACCGCGTGTCCTACAAAACATTGTTTTGAAAGAGTTTCATATGGGCCATCCTGGAACCTCCAGAATGAAGTCGCTAATGAGAAGTTACGTTTATTGGCCTAGAATGGACCAAAATATAGAAGATATGATAAAACAATGTAATGGTTGTCAGTTAGTAGCCAAAGCTGCACCGATAAGCACTCAACCCTGGCCAAAAACGGACGTTCCGTGGACACGTATTCATATTGACTATGCAGGACCATTAAAGGGATACTATTATCTAGTAATCGTAGATAGTTTTTCCAAATGGCCTGAGGTTTATAGGTATAAACATCCGACAGCTTCAAACGCCATAAAAGCGTTAGACTCAGTATTTAGTCGTTTTGGAGTAGTAAATACAACTGTAAGCGTCAATTCTACTATGTTTACTGGGAAGGAATTCAAAGATTACTGTGATTCGTTGGCAGTTGAACACGTAACAACGCCGACGTACAATCCTAGATCAAACGGACAGGCAGAAAGGTTTGTCGACACATTCAAGAGAGCATTAAGAAAAAAATAACGGAATCGACACTGAAGAAAAAAGCTTACAAAAGTTTTTAGCGGTATATAGGATAACACCAAATCAGAATACAAACGCTAATCTATCACCTGCAGAAATTATGTTTGCAAGGAAAATACGTTCAGTGTTCGATAGGATGTTACCAAATAAAAAAAAGAAAAATTATACGAAAGTAAACACAAAATTTACAACGTATAAAGACGGCGATAAAGTCTTCTTTAAGAACTATCGGTCAGGAAAGTGTTTTTGGGAGGACGGTATAGTGTCAAAAAGAATCGGTAGAGTGATATATATTATAAAAGGAAACAAAATTTTTTGCAAAAGACATATTAACTAAATGAGATACCGATACATTGAAATCGTGGAAAATGACAGCGAAATAGCGATGGAAGTGTTATACGATGCTTTCCAAATCCAACTCCCCATAAATAGTGAAGTACCGTTGGAGGTAACATCAACTCCAAAAATCACTGATTTTCAAAAATCAAAAAATACACCAACTCGGAATGGTAGGAGAAAAAGTGACAGAAAAAGGAAGAGGACTACACGTCTATGTCCAAATCCAAAGAGAAAAAATATTGAAAGCAAAATTATAGGGAAGAATTTAGCTCAGGGGAAGGTGTTATAGTGGAACAACCTGGCACACCCCGACATGGATTGGTCAGTTTATAAAAGACTGACAAGCTACTGAAGAAGAAGTAATGTGAGACAGACAGAGATAGCGAAGGCGACCCTTACGAACCTCCGTGACTTATCTCCTGTTTTCCTTAGTATTACTGTTGTGGTGGGATCCACCTAATCTGCATAGGTGACTACCAACTATATAAATAGTGGTTGGTACCGGAAGACGAGAGGGAAAAGGAATCACGAGATCCAACTAGAGACTCTGATCGACTGCGACTAGTCAACACATTCTCCAGGAACGACTTCCCAGAAATATACAGAAATACTATATGTACTTATTGTGTACACTTTCTTGTTATAATACATTCTTGTTCTAAGTACATTTTGTGTTGCATTATTATTCCATGCAATAGGCGAGATTCAACATTGAGTCAAGACTCAACAATGGCGACGAAGTAGAACGAACCATACGACAAGTTCAACAATGGCAACAAAGTAGAACGAACCATACGCCAAGTTTCAACAATGGCAAAGAAGTAGAACGAACCATAAGGAAAGAAGAAAGAATTAATAGTGAGAGTTTTCAACAATTGGGACAAGTCATTGAAGAACCCAGGCTGAAAAAAAAAAAACTATTAATTAAAAGTCCAACGTTAACGTAACGACGAAGGATTCTAAACTTCTGGATATGTAGAACTCGTTAAAAGACGACTAAACATAAAGGAACGTTCACTCAGAAAAATTGGAAAGGTGTCGTAAACGAATAACGGTAATTTTAAATTAAAAAATTATCTACACGGAGACACCCTCTAAAAAGAAAAATTGGCCGACTACAAAAACATGCATGGATTAAAAGGAGCACAAATAAACCGTGTCGACTTTGAAAGGTAACAAACTTTAAAAAATTATTTTTTTAAATTATTTGTTCAACAATATAGTGACGAATTACCTCTGATAAGAAAATCAGACGTTGTCATTGAAATACGCGAACAGAAGTCGAAAACGAAAAAAAAAAAAAAAAGTCCGACGCTCTCTGTTCACGGAAAAAAACCCAAAGTTGATTAGCACGGGCGTGAATGTAAAAGCAAGACATAAAATTAAAAAGTCGTACGTTGTTTCGATTTTTTTGGTCAGCTTATAGATATTCGTGGATACACACATTATAAGTATATTCCTTGTTGCATGAACACTATCAGCTAAAAATGGAGGAACTATCCAAAGTCATAGCTGAATTATTAAAATCCCAGCAGTTGAGTCAACAACGTCAGCAAGAACAACAGATAGCACAGCAGGAACAGTTTGCCTTATTAATAAGGGAACAACAGATAGCACAGCATAAATATCAAGAGAAACTAGATGAAAGACAACAAAAACAACAAATAGCGCTGCAAAAATATCAGGAAAAACAAGATGAAAGACAACAGAAATATCAAGAAAAACAAGATGAAAGACTTTTGGAAATTCAAAAGTTAACACTGGAGAAATTAAACAACTTTCAGGCAAATGAGGGAAATTCTTCATATTCTAATAACACCATATTTAATTCGCTGGAAACTTTCAACTATGTGCCAGACGAAGAAAAAACGTTTGAAGCGTACTTTAAACGATATGAAGATATTTTCTACACAGACTGTGAAAACTGGTCGAATTCAAGAAAAGTCAGTCTATTACTAAGAAAGCTAGGTACAGCAGAACATAGCAAATTTGTAGATTTTATTCTACCGAGAAAAACAACTGAATTGGAATTCTCGGAAACAGTGAAATTGCTAAAAGAGCTGTTTGGAGCAAATATGTCGCTTTGGCATAAGCGATGGTTATGCATGAATGTCTCTAAATCCGACGATCAGGATTACTTAACATATGCATCTATAGTGAATAGACATTGTGACAATTTCAGATTGGCAGAGATTACGGTTGAAGAATTCAAGTGCTTAATTTTTGCTCAAGGACTGGTATCCAGTAAGAGTGCCGAAATAAGACGTAGAGTTTTGTCTAAACTCGAATCTGAACAAGGCCTTACCCTGCAAAAGTTAGCAGAGGAGTGTCAACGGGCCGTAAAGTTAAAGAAAGAGTCGCAAAAAATCGAAAAAGCTGGTATTGCTTATATTAAAAAAATAAAAAAGCGGTCAAAGTACCCAGTAGAGAAAAATTGGAGAAAAAATTCAGCGTATTTTAATAATAGACAAGAAAATAAAAAGAACGAAAATAAAAAAGTCCCACCATATAATTGCAGACGTTGTAACGAAAAACATTGGAAGGTAAATTGCCCATATAGAAATAAGAAATGTTTCGTGTGCCAAAAGAATGGTCACAAAGGATCTTGTTGTAAAACGAAAAAATTCAAGAGCCGAATTAGACAAACAAATTCGAATATCAAATCAGATAGAGATTTGAGGAAATATGTGACGACTGAAATATTCAAAAAGAATATCAAATTTCAACTCGATTCAGGGTCAGATTTAACAATAATGAACGATAAAACATGGAAAATTTTAAAAAGGCCTACAATAATGAAGTCAACGAAAATCGCTCGAACGGTAACTGGAAAGCAAATTAACTTCGAAGGCGAGGTTGTACTTCCGATGAAATTGAATGGGATCGTTAAAAAAATAAAAGTTTTCATTCTGAGAAATGGAGAAAACTTGTTGGGTACAGATTTTATTGAAACATTCGAATTGTGGGATAAACCGTTAAACTCATTCTGCAGAAAAGTAGAAAGTATTACGCAAACAAGACAGGACATTAAAGGGGAATTAAAGAAAAAGTTTCCGGAAACCTTTACACCTGGTCTTGGAAGATGTAACAAATTTGAAGCTAAATTTGAATTAAAAGAAAATACTATGCCTATATGTAAAAAGAAACGTAACGTGCCTTTCGCAAGTGTAGAGAAAGTAGTAGTACCAAAAAAGTTGCAGAAAAAAATCCTACGGGACTTTCATATGGGTCATCCGGGGATTAATAGAACAAAAAGCTTAATGCGAAGTTTTGTATATTGGAAAGGAATGGATGTGGATATCGAAAACATGGTTCATCGATGTAAAGGGTGTGCGTTAGCAGCTAAGGCACCACCTATAGTACACAAACTATGGCCAAAGACGGATCATCCGTGGGAAAGATGACACATTGATTTCGCTGGTCCAGTAGAAGATTATTACTACTTAATAGTGGTAGATAGCTTCACAAAATGGCCGGAAGTACTACGCTGCAAAAAGTCTACGTCCAATACCACAACAACTTTTTTGCATGAACTATTTGCACGGTTCGGTGTGCCAGAGTGTATTGTGAGTGACAATGGTACAAAATTCACTTCTGAAGAATTTAAGGAATTTTGTGAGTTATATCAAATTAACCACATAACGACGCCGCCGTATCATCCGAGATCCGATGGACTCGCAGAAAGATTTGTAGATACGTTAAAGCGCGCTCTGAAGAAAGCCTCAGGAGTTCCAACGGAAAAGGCGCTTCAGCAATTCCTACAAGTATACAAAATCACGCCTAACCAGAGAACACCATCAAACATGGCACCAGCTGAACTAATGTTCGCTAGGAAAGTTAAGTCAGTGTTTGACAAGCTTTTGCCAGGAAGAAATAGAATAAAGAACACTATGTATACAGCTAGAAAAAGATACACCCCCGGAGAGAAGGTCTTTTTCAAGTGCTATAGAAACAACATTGAGTTCTGGGAGCGAGGCATAGTGGATAAGAGAATCGGTGACCTGATTTACATAATAAAAGGGCCGAAGAATACTCATAAGAGGCACCAGAACCAACTCAAAAAATGCTACGTGCTAGAGCATGAAGAGAGTATACCGGATGAGGAGGAAGATCTCATTGATGTAATGTATGATACTTTTCAAGTAGAACCTCCGCAGAGTGCTCATAAACCGAGAAGATCCGGTAGGAAACGAAAGTTCACGGACCCATTGGACGTGAATCCAAAACGAAAAAGATATTGAAAAAAAAAACATATTTACATATGAACTATGCAAAGGGGATCTACAAAGAAATAACCATCATCATCCCATATAGAAGCCAGTTTGAAATCCAAAAGGATTCCAAGGCTTGGGAGGGGGGTGTTGCGGTGGGATCCACCTAATCTGCATAGGTGACTACCAACTATATAAATAGTGGTTGGTACCGGAAGACGAGAGGGAAAAGGAATCACGAGATCCAACTAGAGACTCTGATCGACTGCGACTAGTCAACACATTCTCCAGGAACGTCTTCCCAGAAATATACAGAAATACTATATGTACTTATTGTGTACACTTTCTTGTTATAATACATTCTTGTTCTAAGTACATTTTGTGTTGCATTATTATTCCATGCAATAGGCGAGATTCAACATTGAGTCAAGACTCAACAATTACGAACTCTTGCTCATTTGTACTTTACGTACAATAAACCATTGTTATTTGTTACCTGATTTCTTGTGTTATTGTAATCTTTCCACTCGGGATTACTTTGTTGTTTATATCGTATAATCCACGATATAACAGATATATAGAGGATCAACATACGAATTTTAATTTTGATATCCGATGTTTCTAAATCTTATCGTACATTGCCTGACCGTAATTTCGACATATAATGTATCTGTTTTCTAGTAAATAAAGACAAAAATGCATTGAAATTTCAGTAATTTCAGCGTCATGCAACATATCTTCTTCCCTCCCAAAATTACTGTGAATACAATGCGGTATAATTAAAGCAATAACAAAAATAAGAGAAATGAGAATGAAATAGGCTATTTCGAGTTTCAGATTTACAAGTATCGGCCCACAAAATTTCAAATTGAACGTTGCGTGTCTTTTTAATTTAATATGTGAATATATACCGAAGCTAATATTTTCTTATTTTTTATATAGGATTGATTCCATTATAAAGTTTTTTTTTTCTGAAAACGTTCAGTTCTCATATATTAATGCGTATATACTACTTGTGCATAAAGGTTTTCAGTGTATTTTTAATTTAGTCAATTACTGGGTCACCTTCTAAGAAATATATATATATATATATATATATATATATATATATATATATATATATATATATATTAATCAACCATTCGTCTATGCTTAGAATATTGCTGCCATATATGATCCGGTGCCTCTGCTATTTACCTAAAGCTCCTTGATATATTCCAAACAACAATATTATTGGTCCTTATCTGGCCGTTCGGCTTCAATCATTTTCCCGCCGCCGTAACGTTGCCTCCCCGTGTCTTTTCTATAAATGCTTTAATGGTAATTGTTCGGATAAGCTCTTCGCTATGGTACCTAGACGTTTAAATTTAAGCGCAGTACTAGACTGGCGTCGAGATATCATCAATGAGTTGAGTTGTCTAGATGTAACCGTAAATTCTTTGCCAAGTTTCTTTTCTCGCACTTCTCGCTTGTGGCTCCATGATTTCCAGCCAGATTTAATCTGCAAAAAAATGTAATGTCAATTGCTATCTACTGTTCTCTTGATTACTCTTTCGTCTTCCAGCTTATTATTAATGTTTCTGTTCCTAATTCTTACACACCCTGTAACCCCTTGTGTCTTAGTGGCTTTACTACCTTGCATGAGATGATGCCTTAAAAAATAAGCAAATAAATATTTATTATTCATCAAAATATTTTCTTGATTTTCTATGATGTCATACCAATCTTTGGAAGCCTTTCAAATTCGTTCTTAATAAATTGACCGTGGCTTCGATGCAATAAAGTGGTTAACTAAATTTCAAACATCGATGACATTTTTAATTCATTTGAGCGGAAAAAACTGCATTGTTCGAAAGATGATTTCATGGAGAGGTCCGATAAATCACCTGTTTTCCTTCAAATACAGCACTCAGAATTCAAATATGATGACTTTCACGTTCTGTAGCAAGAGCTTCGATAGATTTCAGCAATTCGTAATACGGTACAATTTTCATATCCTTCTCATTACAAAGCAATATTTTTTCTAAAAAGATTAGGTTTTGCTGTAGATGCTGCAAACTGTTCTAAACATCCACCTATAACTTTTGACGTTTCGAGTATATCCATTCTCCATCATGTAACAATCTTCCACAAACAATATTTATTCATCTCGATAAAGAAATATAGAGCTGTTGCTGTGCCACTATACTGTCCTTCGTGTTGACAATTCATGCTGAATTAATTTATCTGAATTAATCATCTTTTTTTAATTTTTCTCATTTTGCAGATGTTTTACAAAAAATGTATACTCGACACCATGTTTCTTTCCATGATTCCAACATTGAAGATGATCATCCAAAGGACTTTCCAATTTATCAGTTGTAATTTATTGTGGTCTACTGCTGCCTGATTTTTCCTGTTTAAAATTCGCAAACCATTCTTGACAAGTACTGCAACCAATCGAACAATTTCCATAGATCACTTCAGTCATTTTCTTCCCTTTTGCATTGGCCTTGTCCAACCTGATAATGAACAACATGATCGTATATCCTGTCCGCAGATATTTATTCACAACACAGGATAAATGAACAGTGAAGAGAACACTCAAAACAGGTTTGGAAATATTTTTGCGAAACCGCATATATAAACAGGAACAAACACATACGTATTTGAGAGAACGCTTCAGCAGGCCATAAATGTAACACGATCTAACGTGATATTACCACGTATGCCCAATTTTTTAATGCTCATTAAACTTTTAGACATATCTAAAACATATTATTGACAGTGCTAATCTTTTTCAAAAAATAAAAATGCACATTGTGCTCATGGTATTAGCTGTGAAACTCAGTATCGAACAGAAAGTCATCTTCTTCGGACTGGCCAGAAAGTTCATGTACAAAGTCAGGAATTGGAGTTTTCTGGTGTTGATGTCCCATTCGTGACCAAGAGAAATAATCGTTATAAGCAGTCAGACATCGTTTAAGGGTGGCTGGATTCGTCCAGCAGGTTCAGGACCCAGCAAATTGAAGCTGATCAAGGTTGCGGATTTCACTTTCAGAGTTATACCCCACAAGGAGCTAAGGTGCTGATGAAGAAATAAGTATTTTCAATTATCATTTGAATAGGTGACTTGGAGCTAGGCGGGGAGTTAAAATTGTGTTAAAGAATAAGATTTCTTTGCAAAAGGAATTTTGAAAAATGATGAACTCATCCGAGGAAGAAGCTAGACGAATGATCTGGCGATTTAGATCCCATTGTTATCAAATAGGAATGCGTAGTGAGATCATCATTCAGTTAACTTTATAGTAGAATTCGCATTATTATTCTTGAAAGCTCTATTTGAAACTAGAGTTTACATTAGGCAACATAAGATGTATTTTTCATATTAAAAACCTTAACTGTCCAGAATTCTAAAATATTCGCTGTAATTCCAAGATAGTCATTCTGAAAAAGCACTGATGCAGATACTGTGTATTTTTGTTACCTCAAATTACATGCATCTATTTATAACATCGTTAACTGTGAGTTTTTTAATATATAAAAATTATGCTATGTAATAACAATAATAATATTTATTAATATAATTACATATAATATAAAAATTATGCCTGTTAATCTTATGGGTATGTAGTATGAGATATGTAGTATTGGTTTAACTGGTATCAATAGCAAGGAATAATCTACCTTTACAAAGATATAAGTTTTTATATAAAAATCTTTCTTATCGTTTAGTGTGTCAAAACGTGACTCGAGCAGCAAAAAAATCTTATTGTACATTGTTATTCAAAAGAAGCCTTCATTCACACTTAAGTTAATATTATAATACCTTTACGTATTAAATTTCCTGAAACTGCTTGCAGTAAAATCTTTTAATGTAACGATGTTAGATTTTTCTTTTCGCATTTTTGTCTAATAGTATAAATTAAAATGGCCGCTTTTTTGTCACAGAGGTGAATACAATTCAGCTAATTGCAATTAACAATACTAAAATGTTATATATATTTGAGACTAGATGTATTCCCTGAAAGTAATTCTTCCACGAGAAGATTGCAGATGTTTTATTATATTCATATATATAAATATTATATTATATTTATATGTTCTTTCGGAACACATATATTTGAAAGGGAGATGATTTAAAACATTGTTAAGAGTTCATGGAGTTTACCGTGAATTTTTAACACCTATATCATTTAATTCAACTTTACAGCTTACGATTATCGGAAAATGTTTATATCTATTTATCTGGCTTTTTTCTTTATACAATTGCGCAACACTTTTTAAACTTTGTCAATAAGTAAAAGAATGGATAATTCTTGAAGATTTTCAGTGAAATTAAAATCGAAAATAAATTGTTTAATTTACTTTTGTCACCACACACCAAGTTTTCCTCCAGTTTCTGACGTCATCTGACGCAACAGAGAAAATTACAAGCAACGTACATTTTAAACTTAAGTATCGATCAAGATCTTTCAGACTGATATTCGATATAATGCAGTTACTGATCTTGATAGAAACTATTCTCTTTGTCACTCCTGTTATATGGACGATAATAATTTATTAGATAATATTGGGATTTTATTGATTGATGGATGTTTGACAGTTAATGTGTAATATTAGTGAGAAATGTTGATAATAATGGAAACTGCTTTTATAAATTTATCTGAATCATTTCCAACATGATTAAGAGGACAATATCTCAGACTGCATATTCTTTCATTTTCTTCTGGCATTCGCCAGTATTTCGTTACATTCAATGTCTTACCAAATTGCAATATCTTCTTTCATTGTATATCTATTAAATATCGCAAGGTCCTATAAGAGCAATGAGCACAAAACACCTCTCTGTCATTTGATAATAGTTAACGAAGAGTGTAGGAACCTTTTCCTATATCGATGCTATGGCTAAGTAGGCGGGTAGACATGGCTTTCTGGTCTTGGTTGGTAACCAATCCCATAGGGAGAAGTTAATAAAAATCACTTTACTGTTTTTCCTAAGAATTCTTGGTAATACTAACGGAAAGAAATCTATGGAGAGCCATGATCCTTACATCTTGAAGCGGTGTAGCATTTTAAGAAGTCTCATATATTTCTCTGCTCAGTAAATAGCAAAGATTAAAGTATTACATCTCTTATTTATTCTTTAGACCAGATGTTTATACCCATGAACAAAAGTAAACGTTTTATTCTTTAATATAAACCGTATTATGACAACATAGGTGATGTTTCATAAAAAGTAAATTCGATTTTTAAATATGATAAAATATATGAACAGAGTAATATTTGAAACTTTGAAAAACTAATTCGCTGATATTTTTGCCGATATCATTCTGAATAATACTTTAAGAGAATAGTAAATGCCGTTCCTCTTAAATTCTTTTTTGTAGACATTTTCAATATTTTTGTTGGTGGTAATAATGACAATGTGTTACAGATATTTTAAGTAACTGATAAATGATAATCAGTGGAGCGAGCAATGCATATTCACCATCATTGCACATTTTCTTGAATCTGTCTTTTACTGTTCTATTTTCGGTAGCAATGACAGCTTTATTTTGGTCTTACTGAATTATGAATTTGAGCACCAAAATTCAGAGATTTCTCCCTTCATTCATGTTTTAGAGAAAGTCAGTTAGAAGTGATTTGGATAAAAAGAGATTTCCTCTAAGAACATCAATATATTTCTATTTTGGAGGCTTCTTCAAACAGAATTACTTTTGTCTAATAAAGTTCTCTCAATATTCCTTTTTTCTCTCAGCGATCATCTGCAGTCTTAAAGTTAGTGGAGCTGAATAAATAAAACACGTAAAACCTTATTTCTAAACCTGTACGAAAATATTTGTCCATGCTATAATACGCAACACTTGCTTAATATATTGATGTTAGATATAATCTTTGAAATAATGTCACATTATTATGAAATATTTAAACTTATCTGAGTTATAATTCTTCATCTATTATAACTTTATGATACTCGTTGAATTTTCTTAATAACGTTATTTCTTTATAAACAGTTCTGGTCTTTGTTCATTAATCCAAATTTTTATCATACCTAGATATTATTAATGTTATGTTCCTTTTATTGTTTTAATCATTTCGTAATGGCTTCAAGGGAATTAACCTCATGTGTCTTATAGATGTGTCTATTTCGTCGGTACTGAATCAAAAATAAAGAACTTTGCCAAATAACAGAAATCACATCGCTTGAAGTCCTTCAAAGGCAGCAACAACTAAAATGAATAGTACAAGTAAGGAAGAGAAAATAATGACATAATCAAGATGGTACATTAAAGATAAGGTTAGGAAGGAAACCCCCATTAATACTAGAAAGAGCGATAACAGTTAGTGGACGTGAGAAAACAATTTTCTTGAAAAACTGTTTTGAAAAGAAAGATTTTATAAATTTCAAACGACAGTAACGCGAACCGTTCGGTCAATCAATATCAAATGTTTCCTTATAAGGAAACGGCTAATCTTACCCTTAACCTTGCTGTAAGTTTATTTTGTTTGTATCATTTTCTGTTTGTGCGTCACTATCATTGCACATTGCTAAGTTTATTTTAGTTTAGTTTTTCACGATGTTGACCGCTTGTAACCAAGTTTTCAAATCCATTTTCCGGCTAATAAATTCAGATCATTCGATTGTTGAGTCGTTATGGTGAATTAGTGAATGTCATATTTGGTTACAACAAGCATTCCTACATTCCAATCGCCCATTCTAAAAGTATTAGTGCGTTTGCTTCAGATTTCCTCTTTCTTTCCATATTCTTCCTTTGACGTGACAAAAAGAAATTTTTTGCAGCATATTTTGTCTATATGACTTAATTTGCCTCTGCATTTTAGCGTCCTTTTCTGATTTATATAGTTTTTATGTATATATTATGCATTTAGATTTCCAATATTTGTTCTAGCTTTTAGGAATTTTAATTTGGAATGGCAAACGATATTAAAACAAAGAATATTTCTGTGAAGCCATTTATTATTACAAGTAATATTAATGTCGTAACAGTTCAAAAGTTAAGAATTTCAATAGAGAAACGACTGCTGAAGGTTATCGTGTGTTCAGATTCTTAAAATAAAATTAAAACATTCAATAAAAATATATATAGCACTGAGTTTGTTTGATTAATAAAACCTGGCACTCCTAAAACAAGTTATTACGAATATATATTTTAATAAGGATAGATATATAATCTAAAATTCACTTAGCACATATATATATATATATATATATATATATATATATATATATATATATATATATATATATATATATAATTGTGTATTTGGGCATGAATTCTTCTTTTATACAAGTTTCATTAAAAACGACTGACAAGATACTGCACTGAAGTTTTTTTTTATTTAAGTTTTCTTGTGTCCGTTTTATATTCTTTTTTGTGGTCATGTACAAATCGTCCGAATGTTTGTGTAAGCCCGGGCGCTTTCAGCTATACTTTTAGCCATTATCAAAATCGACTTTATTTTTACTTTTAACTGAATGTATGGATTATTTTATGTATGTATGTAGAGTTATAGGAACGTTCTAGTTTCCAAACACTCGGACATACTGAATATTCGGAAAAATTCTACATAATTTATGTACAGACAAGAGGAAATTTATAAGAACACATGAACAATTTAATAAAAAACTTAACCACAGTACTTTGTCAGTCTTTTTTAATAAAACGTGTATATATATACATATGTGTGTGTGTGTATGTGTGTCTGAGTGTGTGTGTGTTTGCGTATCAGTGAAAATTTTCAGACAGTGTATATATGTAAAAGGGCAATATGAAAAAGAGAAAAGGAAAAGCTACCTTAGCTGACGCGTTTGCTCCTCTGAGGGACTTTATTAATGTCATTATCATTTGCCTTGAGAAAATCTCTCAAAGGACGAAACTCGTCGGCTAAGATAAGTTTTCCGTTTGTCTTTTTACTTTCATCGATTGGCTAATACCAATTTTACTATAAAATAAATTTACTTGAGTAGTAAAATCTGACAAAGTATGCAGAGTAATAACTCAGAACAATGAGAAAGGAACAACTGAAATATTTGGATATATAATAAAGATAATTTAACACTTAAATAACACATTGAAATCGTACATAAGAAAGCAACGGCAATCAAACTTGTCACATCTGGGAAAATGCCATGATAAAAAAAAGTATCGAAAAACGAAAGCGCTCTCATAAATGAGAAATTATATCTGAACCCAATAAAGGACAGGAAGCTGTTGGTAGTTATGATCGCCCATGTCTCTCGATGTGATTAAGTATCAACAGTTCGCTTCACTCTTCTCGTATAATAGTTGAACAAAAGGCTGTGATATGTTATCATCTACCAGTTCTGTTCAGTTGAGTGCCAAGATGTATAAATGGTAAGCATCAGAATTCATCGGCAGATTTGAATTATCCTGTCGAAGTAGTGGATGAAACCAGCTTCATGGCTGAAATAAATAGAACGTTCTTTGTTGTAGTAACAATCTGATAGAAATATGTTCCTGTAAACGAATGGTACCCAGTTCACACCCATCCGCAATAATTTGCTGAAACATTTCCCCGCATAATAACAGTTATGTTATAACAGAACAAACAAATGCATCTACAGTAATTTCTCATTCAAGATTGCTGTTAACTGCATAGTTTTCTTTGACTTCCAATGTCGCTAGTCTTTTCATGAGAATATGTAACACCGCTTCAAACACTCCAACTATCACCTTCATATTATGCAACTTTTCAATTATTTTACATGGATTTCAAAGTGAATAAAAATTATCGCCAAGATTTTGGTACAAGATACAAGATCGAAACTGTTATTTCCAGCAAAATGGAGCTCCATCTCATTATGGACGTCATATTTGTCGATGATTTGATGAGTATTTCCCCGGAAAGAAGATCGGACGTCGAGGTCCGATTCAGTGGCCAGCACGTTCCTCAGACCTCCACATTTATTTTGTGGATGCTTGTGAAAAGGATTGTATCACCCAGAAGTTGAAGGCTGAAATCATTGTAACGGTTGAAGAAATTGATATCTAACTCTGTGAGTGCGCCTAACACTCCGTGCCTGCTTAGCTGCAATTGTACATCAGGGGCACTGTGAACATCGTAAGACAGTTTCGCAGAGTTCCTTAATAATTGTCCCCCGAATACTTGCCTAGGTGTGCATGTCTTTCGTTGTTTTCTACCTTTTGTACACAGTGATACAAATGGCAAACAATCAAGTAGCAACCGTTAAAATAGAAATTGAACGCTACTTTTGACTCATCCAGTATACTTATCCAATCTTCTAACCATATTTTAATGTCCTTCTCTGCTGGAAATATCTGACACGCCTCTCTATTATAACTAGAATCGTCCTTCCAAATATAATTTATTTGCATTGGAAATCAAAGTAATTTAAGCATCTATGTTTACTCTTTTATTTATTTATTGTTAATTTGCTGTAATTCATTTATTATTGACAGATTCATCCATGTTCCTGTACAGGCGAAAATTGAGAATTTGTTGAATGTTGTTAATTTTGACTTCATTGTAAATTATGTAGTTACATCAATACATCTGTAAAATAATGATGAGAAAAAACATGTATTTTACACATATTTTTCTTTTGCACTTTATTCTCTAGTGAATATTAATTCCATAGCTTGAATATTTTATAGGAAAAAACTTTCAGATAAAAAATCAGTTATGCATATTTCAAGTCATGCATTTATTGATTCACTTAAATTTGGTTCGTGTTGTTCATTTATTTTTTTCAAGTGTTAAGTCGTTTCATCAACATATTATTCTTTGTTTGTTTCTTAACTTTTCATGATGACGTCTTTCTATTAGCAATGTGTCTGGGATTTCGATTACAACATTTGCTGTTTTTGCGGAAGTTTTATCTCGCATGGCTATTCTCCTTTTATTTTACTGCTTGCCATACGCTAGTCATTTCGTCGTTGATGTC
The DNA here is from genome assembly GCA_964036315.1 of Acanthosepion esculentum. Classification (NCBI taxonomy): domain Eukaryota; kingdom Metazoa; phylum Mollusca; class Cephalopoda; order Sepiida; family Sepiidae; genus Acanthosepion; species Acanthosepion esculentum. The sequence continues at coordinate 61,538,880 of OZ038481.1, read as the reverse complement.
ATTTTTAAATTAACGGAAATTGATGATATTATTTTTCCGCCATTTAAATCATTGATTTCTCTTTACATGTGGTGATGAATGATTCGACAAATCTAAGAAAACATCAATCTTCTTAAATGATTTTCTTTTGTAACTTCTGTAATAATTAATCTAGAATTATTCTCCGTGTTTTTGCTCTAGTCATTGTTATCTAATAACGATATCTACTACACATATAATCAGTTATTCTTAGAAGTTATAAAAAGCTAGCTTGCATCAATATGCAGTCTCTTGAGTACATTCTCAATACCAACATCCGCCATTTTTTCTAACACAAGCACTTGTGGCTTCTTATTATTTAGTGCCGCTTGTTTGTGTTGCTCTATTTCAGTTTACGCCTTCTTCCACTCCCACTCGTTTTTCTTCCCCCATAACTCCTATTCCAAACCTTTTTCATTTGTTACCAGATCTCTTTTCATGGCAATGTCTCTGTCATCGGATTTTCCGCCATTGTCCTTCCCACTCCTAGTGACAATGCATTTCTGCACCGGTTCGTCTCACCCCTTATTTTTTTGCACTCAGTCATCCTCATTCAGCACGGCTACCAGCAACTCCTTCAATTCTCCGCCATTCCATTCCTGCCCTATTTTCTCTGCTTTTATTCTGAGCGTTCCCTCGGGAGAGTATTCGGTTTACTATTTTGCAGCTGCGTACTACCACTCACTGAAGCACACGAAAAATAACCGCTGTTACATAATTAAAACTGCAATCTTGCAACTTCTTTCCTTTTGTAGTTCTCACTATCATTATTATCATCATCATCATCATCATTACTCAATCCATTTCTAACGTTTCTTTTTCATTTTTCGCATGAATTTTACTCATTTTTTTCCTTGTCATCATTATCATCATCATCGTCATCATCATTCTTATTATTAGTTGTAGCAATAGTAGCTTTGGATGTTGATTTTGGCTTCCGTTGTTCATAGTACAGTAGGAATATCTGTTCATCTTTAATTTTGGTTCTTCCTTTGCTTCCTGCTTTCAGCTACACAACTTCTTTATCTTCTTACTTATATCCTATTTGTTGATATGAATTTCTTGAATGAAATTAGTAGATATGGGAGTAATAATTGTACCACTGTAAGTAACAGTAGTAATATTTGCTCTTGTCTGATTAACAGTTACAAAAAGAGGTGAATTATAGTTACTGATAGCGTTTGTAACATTAACGTGATGAGAGATTAAATATATGCATTAAATATATCGCCGATTTCAAGATTGCTATTAGTTAAATAGTTTGGGGTTATTTCCAGTTTTTCTAGTCTTTTCATAATGTTATGTAAAGCTCTTTCAAACACTGAAATAACTATATTCTTTTTTAATCATTTCATATTGATATGCATGAGTCAAAAGTAGCCGCCATATTCTAGCCTTGTTTCCAAGATCAAGTCTATAATTTCCAACAAAATGGAGCTCCGCCGCTCTATAGACGTCATAATTTCCGGAAACTGGGTTGACTGATGTTTTCCATCCAAATTAATGTTGGATAAATTATTTACTTGAAATATTTTTTCATTCGAAGTTAAATTTATTTCAATTGCTTTTATTAGTTATTATTAAAAAGAATAATTAAATCACTTTTGATAGCAACACAATACAAAGCCAAATGATCATCTGTATTAAAGGCAAAGGAGATAGAAGAAAAGATTAGCAAATGTAGACAGTGTAGAATAAAGATAAGATAATGATTCACTTCATCAAGTAATGCATAAATTGGCCCAGAAAGAACACAAGAAAAAACCTGACTGGGTGGGTGTTCAGTTGGGAACTGGGCGAGTGCATTTTGACTGATCAGTGCACAAACCAGTATCTATTCTAGAGCAGTACACAGAATCATGCGTTACTTAAATGGTTTTAAAACAATGAACGCATCACCCAAGTCTAGGCCAGAAGGTCTCATCTAAATGTAAACAAGAAAATAACATGCTATATGGTCAATTTCCATCAGACTACATAGGAAATCTAAAAGAAAGTGAGAAATATTTTGTTGATAAATATTTATGTATTGTTAAGGAGAAAGTTTTAGAACAAGAAGGTAAAGTTCATAACGATTGCTTTCGGAACATTTGGAACTGTTCCGAAGAGCCTAAGAAAATGCTAGACAAACTGGACGTCCGAGAAAAGGACAGCGTCATTTAAACAATAATTCCTAAAATAATAATAATAATAATAATAATAATAATAATAATAATAATAATAATAATAATAATAATAATAATAATAATAATACTCTATCTATGAAGATCTAAAAACTATCAAAATAAGAGGATCTTGAAGTAGAAATCTAAAAAGTGTGGCACATGAATCCAGTTGTAGTTGGAGATCTCGGATTGATTGGAAATTTTTCTGATAACTTATTGAAGGGATTCCTTAAAGAAATACAAAGATTTGCACTCATATGTACACCTCACACATTATGAAGAGCTTCATGTAAATTTATGTGATCTTTGGTTTGGTGTTTGTTTTTACAAATATGAGCAGTGGAAAATGTCATGAAGGCATTTCTGATGTTAGGTCTCTGGTTAGGACCCTGAAGGAAATGTATAAACAACAGAAATCAAAGATAATGATGATGATGATGATGATAATAATAATAATAATAATAATAATAATAATAATAATAATAATAATAATAATAATAATTGTGTTTTGCTATTTTCTGTGTTTGCATGCAAAACTTTTCCTATTTTCGTGATGAATAATACTTTTCCATTTTAAAAAACACTTTCCCATTTTTTCAAAACCTGCTTCAAAGTCATTTTGTTCTCATACATAATATCATAATCGAAATGATTCTTTGATAAACCAAAAAACTCAGTCCTTAAATTAACCGCTACATGTGAATTTTGCCAGCTCATTTTCTTTAATCAAGCAAAATCTATGGTCGACTCGCATTTAGTAGTCATTGAGAAGCTCGCCTTGAAGTCAAATTGACATTTGCCTTCAATATTCAAGAAATATTCTTTTGATCTCCGTGCATCTTTCCAAGCCAATCTTTCTTTTTTATAATGCTACATGTTTCTCTCTATTCCCCTCTGCTATCATTTTTGCTTTTTATCGAGTCAGCTAATCTATTTTCCCAGTTTGACCTTTTTTTTTCAAAAATAAGATTCACGATCAATGTGGAATAACGTTTAGTTAATGTATGCGCGCTCAGTTTTGTCTTGCGTGCGTGTCTGTGCGTGTGTACGTGAGTGTATGTGTGTGTGTTCACGCGTATAATGTGTGATAACTACTTAATGGAATATTAATCTTGGGTAGTAGTCAAATTTATGACAAAAGCATTTTAAATTTTATTTTTCTAATATATTACAAAATACAAAATATAAAGTAATCTTAAAAACGATGTACAATTGTTTCAATGCTTTACACTTTTTACATAAACACTTTAAGTGTATTTGTAGTAGTACACTTTAAGTGTATTTGTAGTATTAACACAATATTTTTTACTTGAAAACATCCCTGTTTCATTATATTTTACGCACACATATATATATATGTGTGTGTAGGTTTGTGTGAATATATATATATATATGTATATATATATATATATATATATATATATATATATATATATATATATATATATATATATATATATGGGCGGATGTATGTGTTTGCATTATAGCCAGTAAAACAAAAAGCAAGATGGAAAAAAAGAAAGTTTATATTTTATATATTCGCACACATACATGTGTGTGTATGTGTGTGCGTGTGTGTATATATGCATATATATATATATATATATATATATATATATATATATATGGCACAGTCCAAGAAAAAAGAGAAAAAAGACTTTGCGGAACACGGGACGAGATAACAGACCTGTTCCAAAACTTTTTGACTCAAGACATCCCGAAATTAATCTACAGCTTAGTCACGCATTGGCAAAAGAATAGTTGGAGAAAATTCCAACAGGATACGTTGTTGAAAACAATGTGTTGATGAGGAAGTGGAGACGTCCCTATCTTCGGAAAACTGGGCAGTGGTTTCCTACATCATAGCGGACATCAGCTTCTATCTGGAGGAATCGGAAGATACTCCCGAAGACAATTTATCTGTAGGATATGGATTGGAAGGTGGAAATTGAGGCGAATATTTTGTGCGGATGACAACCTTAAGGAAGTTAGAAAAATGTATCGCTCGTGACAATACATTCAGCCAGCAGTTGATAGCAAGAGGAATTCTAAAATCTTTACGTGCAGGAGCTGCGTTGATGAAAACTGTATTGCTGCCTTACGGATCATGGTACGCCTGTCAAGTGATGTTGAACCAACCATTCGCTCTAATCTAGTAGAATAAGTTCCTCATGCACTGTCAAGAGAACAGGGACTTCTTTCCAAATGTTGTCGCCAATTACATTCTTCCTTTTGTTATGTGACAATGATAACCTGCTTAGGAAAACAAGAATTAGTTGTAAGAGTTTAGATTGAACACAAGGTGATGCAGTCCTGAAGAATTCCGTACAGATGCTGCTGCATTACTGTACAAGATAGCACCCTCATCTGGCTGGGAGATAACAGAACGTCTGTTTCTTTCTCACTCAGTTCAAGTGTGTCATATAAATATGATAAAACACTACTATGAAAGGGGAATTATTGACCCTATATTATTAGTTTTCCATCTGCATCTGAATCAGATAAGGATAGAGACGTTCTTTCCACCAAGGCTTTTTATCCCTTTATAGACTTTCAAAATAAGATGAAAGATAAAAATAGAAGATTGTTATGTTGGAGGCTGGCATTGCAAGAATATGATCTTGACGTACGCCATATTAAAGTTGTTTGCAATGTGTGCACTGACGCCTTATCCCTGTCTTAAAATATAGCCATATTTCTTTAGGTAGGGAGGTGTGACATGGCCCTCAATGTTAACTGTAAAATCAGTTATACAATAAATTTAATGAGAGACACGTGGCCTTTGTCTTCCTCTTTCTACTCTTTCTCGCTTTTTTATTACCTATCTGGACTTTCTTTCTTAGCGAAGAAAGATCAAAGAAGGAGTTTCGGTCGCTTAAAAAAAAAGAATGACCTCCGAAGAAATAGTAGGAAGGGAATTTGGAATTGCTTGACAACAAATAGAATGAAAGGGAGTAAGAATAAGTCAACTACACGCACGAGACATGCATCACCAAGTGGGATTTTGGTATTGTAACTTTAGGTTACCGATGACCTCCATCGACAACAGCTCGTGAAAAAAAATAGGCTCTCATGATGCAATCGCAAGGGATGAGAAATACGCCCACAAACCTATTGCATTACTTGTTGTGTAGAAAATAGGGAACATTCGTCCCGGAGATCTTGGGACTATTTGACTAGGTAAAGGATAAGGAAGATCATACCCAAAGAAACAAAAATAAATCATCGTACTTTCAACACGGACGCAATCCAATTAACCAAGGGGAAACGGAACACAGAGATTATTCAGAAATCTTGTACTTCACATTCTACAGCAACTTTGTCTGTCATAAGGAACATTCGAACTTCAAATTCCCGAAACATAAACGTTTGAAATGATTCCAATATTAGTTAAGGGTTCTTTTAGTACGTCTGTCACTCCATACTTTTCCTATACCTTGTATTTTGCATTTTGTTATATAAAATCTATTTACAAATGCTAATTTCGTGTTTGTTATTCGTCGGTACCTGTTCGTGTGTTTCTATCTGAGCGAACACCAACTTTTATTTTTTGAACCTGGGGTTCATACCTTTATACGATGCGAATTTGTAACAACACACACACATATATATATATATATATATATATATATATATATATATATATATATATATATATATATGTATATATATATATATATGTGTGTGTGTGAGTGTGTGTGTGTGTGAGAGAGAGAGAGAGAGAGAGAATTATAGCCAGTAAAACAAAGAGCAAGAAGGAAAAAAGAAAGAAAGTATAATTACCGCTGTTGGCAAATGGGAAAAACAGTAATTATAAAAATGTTCCTTTGTATTTCTCCTTGCTCTTTATTTTAAAAATGTCTGTTTTAATAAATTTAATGAAATTTCATATCCCCAAGAATTTATGCACACACAGAGACACAGTCATTCTTCCCATACACACACATACACACACAGACAAATATATATATATATGTATGTGTGTGTGTGTGTGTGTGTGTGTGTGTGTGTGCGTATGTATTAAGAAAGAGAAAGAACAAATGGAATTAGAATCTAGAGTTCTTAGCATTTACTTTTTAAAAAGTGCTCAAGACAAACGTAGAGGAGAATATAATATTAAAATAGTTTTATTATAAAAACATTTTACATCGCTACACAAAAATTTGCATGTTTCGGAACTTTAATCGCTCCTCGTCGGGCGATGGTAGATTACATATAATACAAATGATTTATTTGGGAAATTTGAAAACAAATCGTTACCTCTTTTGAAATTTAAAAACGGGGAGCCTAATGTCAGAATTAAAACATATGTTTGTGGGCATGTCTGGATTAACCAATTAAAAGTCAGATCTATGCTAAAATATAAAAATGGAAAATAAGGTCAGAGCGTGGAGGGAGGTGGGTTATAAAGTCATATCTTGATACATTGACACTCTAGACATGTCGGTGTCGAACATTATGTAGCGAAATCCAAAGTTTAGATTTGGTGAAGTATATTATATATATTATATATATCATATATATAATTATATGTTATTATTATAACTATATTACGTATTGTTTTTTTTGTTTTTTGTATATATTATTTTTTATTTACCTATTTGGTCCCTTTAAGAAGTTTCCATAGTATAAAAAATTTTGAAAAATTCTTTAAGATATTTTTTGTTCAAGTTTACTCTATGTCTACTTCACCAAATCTGAACTTTGGATTTCGCTTCATTATGCAAGGCTTATTTCTTCATATAATTATACTTTTCCCAACGGACCGGATGTTTATGGTTCTAAAAGCTTCATCGAAAGGTTAGATACTCGTTTTTTTTAAACATTGAAATTAACGTCTACGAGCCAAGAGCATGAAATATCTTTCATTAATAAATTTTTTGATGCTTTAGGCTGGTAGACGTTAAATGCACTGCAAAAATGGGGATGTCAACCCAGACAAGGGTACCCACCATAACATTTATTGATGTTTAATATATAAAAACACTAAACTAACTGATTTTCATTTTTCTAGGTTTTCAGATAAGACGTTTAGCCATCTTAATACTATTTGTCGTAAGAATCACTGAAAACTCTTTGAGTTATTCAGCTAGAAAGAGAACAGGCTATGTCTTCCCAACTGAGCAATGGTGAGAAGGAAAATATTATTCAAGCTTTCAGTAACTGTACCAACATTCATACTCTGGCTTCCGTCTTCAAAGTCCATTCAAGAACCATCAAGAGAACAGGGAATAAGTTTAAAAAAGAATGAACAGTAGATAAAAAAACTGGACCAGTAGGTCACACAGGAAGAGGGATCATCATTTCAACTTAGAGTTAAAGCGATCAATTACAAAGATCCAACTGAATTTATAAGATGTTTGGCACGTGAGCGATGAGTTACACCTACGACAGTCCAAAGAGCAGTGAAAAAAGTACTTGAAAATGAAATTGTACGTGAAGCCTGTGAGGCATGTTGCTACTCTAGGACAGAAAGTTAGAAGGTTAGAGAGGGCGAGGATCATCTTGAATAATTTTGAATGATCCTGGAAAAAAGAAAATATATATATATATATATATATATATATATATATATATATATATATATATATTGACTTCATTTCAATACTTCATGTGCTTCTGATACTTAGCTATGATTAATCATTGATGAACATCTCATTTTCGTTTATGATTGATTTCATCACGATTTTTCTGTTAAGATTTGAGGGTAATTATACATTCTTATTGCTCAAAGTACAGTCCAATAGTTTTATAAAAACCTCAGACAATTCCAATAAGATATATTTAATCATTTCTAAGATACAACGGTTCGAAGCTCAATCTAACAATTTGAACAGTTTTGCTGTTATACCCTGTATATTACCTGAAATGAGATATGTAAGATGGGTATTGAAATATACTTTTATTCAAGTAATGGAATTTTCAATAACTTTATATTAATAACAGTATATTTGATTACCTAAAATACTTGTCAAGGTAGTTTTGATCGAAACAAACCTAATAAAATACTATTTCGAATAATTTATAAAATGATAATAATATTTCGTCTTAAATTTGTAGAGAACCTTGGTAGTGACAAAAACCATTTTCGAATTGAATTTCCATATGCGATAAAATCTGAATGAAGAGGTCGGTAACTTACTTCACTCGCACACGTATACACTCACAACATATGTGTTATCTTTGTGTGTTAGCGTTTATATATATTTCATTTTACTCTCTCTCTCTCTCTCTATCTATCTATCTCTCCCTATATATATATATATGTATATATATATATATATATATATATATATATATATATATATATATATATGCTAAAGTGTTACAGCATTATAAAAATGGATGCGCTTTTAAGTCCTTCCATTTATTAAAATGCACGCCATACCGGAAATGTTATGAAGAAAAAAAGAGAATTTCCTGAAGTCAAGTCATAAAAATAACCTAAGATAGATGTTCAGTAAGATAAGTAAATGAATATCTGCGATATGTACATCCCTAAGATTACATAATTGCCATATCTGTCAATTATATAATCTTAGAGATTTTGAATATGATATGTCTTCATTTTTGAAAACCGGCTTCTAGCTACATCGTTAGAATTAGTTAAAGGGTACATATGTGTAAATGAATTTCCGATTTTACACATACGCCATGGAAAAGTATAAGTAAACACTTTTCTTCAAATTTGAAATCCTAGATTGCAGTCTCCTGAGCAATTTTTACATAAGTTTCAGCATCTAGTTTAACCTTTTGAGCCCTGACCACCGCTTTACCGGTGGTAGAGAAAAATGGCGTAATGCCCATCCGCCGGTTGAAAAGAGGTAGAGAAAATGACTTAATACCCGGCCACCGGTTGAAAGGTGGGTAAACACTTGTAATTTTTTAATATCTACCGTATAACATTACATACAAATTATTTGCGAATTTTGACTCAGGAGCTCAGGCAGAAGGGTTAAAATTGTTCAGGAACGCAGGGCTCAAAGAGTTAAGGTTATAATCAAAGATTAAATATTACAGTATTTTCCCTTTAAACAATACTTTACGGCAGACATATGGTTATGAAGGACATTGAAAATGATCGTGGAAAATAGAATTAAATGCAAACATAAATAACTTCGAAGTAATTTAAGCGATGATGACAATCATTTACACAAACCCGGGAAAATTGATGGTCCTGAGTATCTGACCACGTCAAAACAACATTTTTTACGTCATTAAGGGTTTGAAAATGAGGACCTTTCAAAAAACTTTTAAATTTAGGAAAATAAGAAAAAGTCATAAATTTATTCTTACAATGATTCCCTCCTCTGATGAGAGGAATGGTTAGAGGTATTGTAATAGTGAAAAAAAAATATTCCCTAAATTTTTAGCCAATTTACTCAAAACGTTATCGTGGTAATCAGATTTTACGATGTTCTTTTCCCAAATGTTAACTAACAAAACACCTTCAGAATCTCAGAAAACTGTCGTCATAATCTTTCCTTCTGACTGGTTTGCTTTTGCTTTGACTCAAC
>OZ038481.1:61429180-61526680 GCA_964036315.1 Acanthosepion esculentum | reverse complement strand
TTTAATAAGTTGAATTTTTTTAAAAATACCTCTTCTCAATGATAGTGAAATCGTGAGAAAGATTCTAATCAAGCACTGAACACTTTAATCAGGATGTTTTTATTTTGTAATCCGAAGTGAAGTATGTCTTATGGCGTAATAGGATTTGAACCTTTTCAAACTATAGATATAAATACAGAACACAAACCTTTAACATGCATTTTTTTCTATTATATATCAATGATTTTCCAAATTTTTGCAATCCTTAAGTATTTCTGTAGCTGATTTATTTTTTCATACATTTTATAGCATACAGGCAATAAAATATGATTTTATATTCTTGGAGCTTTTCTAATCTTTCTTCAATAGATTGCATGATCTTGTCTAAGACAGTATATTCAAAAGAAACCTTCAGTTTTTGTTTTCAATCTTTCATCAGATTCAAACAACAGTTCCTTCCTTCCGCGTCTAATTTCTGTTTCGAGTTTTGGCACTTTCTAATCATTTGGCAATTTCAATAGCATCCGTCAAACATTCTGGAAATCTTCATTAGTCCTGCAGTTCACAAGATGATATTTGATCAATTGCAGTTGTTTTTCAATTCAAATTAAGCCAGTTTCCTTATTTAGTATGCTTGTAAGTTTGATTTCAAAACGTATTTTGTACAAGGATGTTCCGAAAATGTCTCGGCTCCAGAAAGAAACCTTTAGAAAATAAGATTTTGTAAAGTTAGTTGAACCGATAATGTATCAGCATATACTCATATAATGTAGCAAAAACGTAGCACTCAAAATGACTTATGAAGAAACTGAGCCGATATTTAGGAACTATTTCCAGATGAACCTCTTAAGCCTGTATCCTCAAAGCAACGTATATATTATCAAGAGGATTGCTCATTGGTTTTAAAGCACTCATTCGACTCTCCCATCTTGTTTCACTAAAGTCTCATAACGGCAGTGAAAAATATCAGAGTTTATTCGGTACAGAATAGATCTTTTGAATCAAACTGGAAAACTAGTTACTTCCAGACTAAAATTAGCAGCAGCATTTACTACCAAACTTAAAGCCCAATTCCACGAGAGCGTCTCTCTGCGCCTTCTTGGTCTTACGTTTTCCACTGACCTGAGGTGGAAACACAAGGAAAGTTGGTACTCTGTGTCGCGCCAGAAGGTTTTTCTCGCTTCAGATCTACAAATCTACCATTCGTCCTTGCATTGAATACCGTTGCCATATATGGTCTGGTGTCCCCACTGTTCATAGCGAGGTCCTTGACAAAATACGGAGACGAATATGCAATGTGATATGCCCTGATCAGTCACATTCTCACAGACGTGATGTGGCTTCTCTGTGTCTTTTCTACAAATATTTTCATGGCAACTGCTCTGGCGAACTACTCTCATTGGTGCCCAAACTGCATACATTTAAGCGTGCTACTAGGTTGGCATCTCGGTCCCACCCTTTTACTGTCGAAAGTTAAATGTAACAGCCTCTTCTACTCCAACAGCTTCTTCTCTAGCACTTCTAGCCAGAGGAACTCCCTTCCTCCTACTTGTTTCCCTGATAGCTATAATCTTCAAATATTCAAATGTAATGTCAATCGACATCTTCTGATGCCTTGATCCTGAACCCCGTCCTTCTCGTTATCCTTTCCCCAAACACCCCTCTTTACTCTTTACTCTTTACTCTTGCTCCCACTCTCTGTAACCCCTTGCGTGCTAGTGGCACTCCCGCCTTGCTTGGGATGAAATGCTTAAAAAAGTGTGTGTGTACTTTCAGAGCGCAAATAAAAGCGTTGGATTTATCTAAGCTTCTCTTTTGTAAACCGTTTTCTTTGCCTTTCATGACACTCTCATTATCATAACCATGACCATGCAGATTTTCAATTGGAAATCTTATTTTCATAAGATGTTAAATAAACATTTATGCTATATAATTGCCTGTACTGTTCTGTCGTTGTACAAATCCTCCCCAAAAATGTTCCCTTACGATGATTTCAGCCCCAGAAATCTCATTATCTGATGGTTCGATTACATCAACAAAAACATTGTTATTTGTCCAAAATGAATATCAACAGCTGTTCAGTCCAGAATAATTGAATAGTATTTAGCATGTATGTTTTTATGGATAAAGATTTCTGTATAAGCTCAATTTAGTTATTTCTTCTCCGAGATAATGAGGCGTTCATTTGTGTTATTTTATTCTACAGTAATTGTTTTTTTTTAATCATTTCACCCCAAGCATGGCAATAAAGCTACTAGGATACAAGAGGTTACTGAGTGTTAGAAAATATGAGAGAAACTACTATTAAGGAGAGAGGATAATAAAAGATTAAGAAGACAGAAGATAGAAGATAACGATTAACAATGCATTTAAATTGTTGAAGATCGAAGTTGACTGGGAAGCAAGAAGCAGTAAGAGGGTTGCACAAGCGAGAAGTGCAATAGAAGAAACTGTCAGCATAGAACTTACGGTTACATCTAGCCATTTCAACTGTAAATTGATAAGAACTTGTCGCCAATCTAGTAATTCCAGTTAAAAAATAGATATTCTTCGAGGCATAAAAAATGAAATGTTTCATTTGAATTTTTGCATGTCAATAATTCTAATCAAAGAAATTCGGTGTTGTAAAATGCAGTCAGTGTGGTTTTTCTTGTGTGTTGGTTAAAAGCAGCACATTTTCCATTACATAAACACAATTCATTTTCACATTAGATTCTGTAGTTTTCTCAATTATTAGGTTTATTTTCATGTAAAAAATAATTTTAAAAGATTCTTGCATATTTTTTCAAATGTTTTTGTGGAGATGGTCAGGTGCTCCGCTGCATAGCAACTCTACGATGACACCCAATCATGATGATGACGGTGGTGATGATCTTAAATACAAAGATTATTTAATAAAAAAGAGTATAACTTTGGTAAACTTCTATATACTTAAGAATAATAACCTGGCAGTTTTATGTCAGTTAAATAACTTGAGAACGAATGGTCATTTTGTAAAATCAGGGTAAAACTGCTTTTAATGCGTTCACTAAATATTCAGCTTTATTTTAATCCAATCAAGTTATCTTAATTTATCCTTAGAAGCCAAAACGCATCAGTGTAAAGCATCTAGTACTGCACTTGCAGGAGAGAGATGCAGATGTTTACTGGGATTAATTCCCATATAATCGAAACGTTGTATCTAATAGAGGACCCGTACCTTAGTGTGACATAAGATATGCATATGTTGATCGCTGACATGGAAAGGAAAGTACAGAAAATAGTAATGAAAAGCGAGAAAAAAGGGCTAACCATCAAATGTAAGACGACAAAATATTTTGTCAGTAAAAGGAACATCCCAAGATGCGAACTACGTTTTGGAGACACCAAAATCAAGCAAATAGAAACAAATTTAAATATCTACAAAATGTTTTAACAGCTAACAGAAAATGTGACATCGTAATCTGAAGGCGCAGTGGAATAGCGAAAGTTGCCTTCCAAAATGTAAGCTATGTATTAAGAAACAGGAAAATTTCGTTAGAAATAAAGAAATGATTACTAAACGGCTATGAAATAACGGTTTACCATTGTGGCAGTGACAGCTGGACAATCCCCTCACACCTGAAAAAGCAACGACGAAATTTTAAGGAAAATGGAAACCAAAAAGACACTAAGAATCAGAAAAAAAAACACTTGAAATTTATAGAGCAACTAATGAGGAAAGACGGCTTAAAAATGAATACTCACAGAACATATTGAAGCCAAGAGGGATAGAGGCAAGCAACGAATAACACAATGAGTTTTCGTATATGGCTGGAAGAACAGAGATTAGTAAAAAGACAAACATTGCTAAGAGTTACAGAGAAACACAATCACCCACGTCTTGAAAGAACACGGCACATTGAAGACTGCTCTCTCCTTGGCATATATTTTTGCTCTCCTATCTCTAAAATTTGCACCTCAATACATAAAATGGTGGGGGGCGTGGGCGTGTGACCATAACTGGAGTTAATTGTGGTCTAGATATTCCATACATGTTCAGTATGGCGAATGCTAGGCCAACGGATAATCTGAAAGTTAGTCACGTGTTCCTGGAAATCATTTTCGTCAAGTTGGTATAATATATAAAGGTTCACTACTGGGAAGCAGGTTGTATTGTGCTGGAAATGCTATGCAACAAAATGAATATCAACAGCTGTTCAGCCTTTTATGGAAATTTTTTGTCACACCTGTCAAGACTTCTTCAAAAGCATCTCATAGTACACATTATTACAGAGCCACCACCAACTTGAACAGCACTTTATTGTCTGGATCTATAGTCTAATATGATTTAATTCACAAACAAATTCTAAAGAGCTGGTAATGTAAATCGTCTAACTAGGTATGGCATTCGTCTTTCACCTTCCAATGGTAATGTTTTCCGCGCTAGCTGAGTTGCGATAACCGATGCCGAGATGTCAGTTATAGTGAAACCATGTGCAGTATACATTGCACAGTCCATTGATGGACGTGTTGTGTGTCATTAGTGTTTAATTGGGATATAATTTGATGTAATGTTCGCATTTGTTGGCTTATGACCATCTTTGACCGTCTCGTTCCTAAATCACACAAAGGCATCTGCAATTCTCACCTCTTGCAGAGGTTTGTTTGAAATTATATTCCTGGCATACCACTGCTACTGTTTCTCGGCATAAAATACTCCATTTTTCAGTATAAAAGACGTTAAAAATGGTAGCGGTTACAGTTACACTACATCTTGCCTACTTCCTTGTATATACAACATGTGAATGAGCGAAATCATCCAGTCGGTTCCAGTCTGTTTTCAGGCACAAAACTATGAATAGCCTAAAGATTATAGCTCCAAACATAAATTTTGAAAAACGGTATAGCGCATTCCCACTACCCAAAAGAAATCATTAGTCTATATAGAACGTACACAGAGAAGAAGAATATTTTGACTGATGATCGCGTAAAGCCTGAAACTGCCCTTCACTATGCAGTGTTGTTTTCTATGTTAGTACTGTTTATATGTACAAACGGCCTCTTCGTGATAGTGAACATTCTTCTGTAATGATTATTGCAAATTTTAAGCAATCTATCTATCTTTCTCTCTCTCTCCCTCTCACTCTCTCTCTCTATCTCTATCTATCTATCTATCTATCTATCTATCTATCTATCTCTATCTATCTATCCATATATATATATATATATATATATAAAGGTGGTGAAAGGTCCCCAGCTTCAAGACTCTAGCCAAATGACATTAAAATTTAGTTATACGTGCATCATGTTAAGGCGTATATCTTTTCGGCAGACGATCGTATCTGCTTTCCTGTATACAGTCACAGTTTAATTTATAACTTTAATTGCAGCAAACAGCTTCTTTAGTAAACTCAAATGACTTTTATCCATGACTCAAAGACATTGCCACAATAGAATAATGCTTTTAACAAACAATGAATA
This sequence comes from Acanthosepion esculentum, assembly GCA_964036315.1. Classification (NCBI taxonomy): domain Eukaryota; kingdom Metazoa; phylum Mollusca; class Cephalopoda; order Sepiida; family Sepiidae; genus Acanthosepion; species Acanthosepion esculentum. The sequence goes on along the minus strand of OZ038481.1, from coordinate 61,521,259 downwards.
CTGAATCAAGATTGCGTCTTCTCATACGACATTACTATCGTAACTATCATCAAACCAAATCTCTAGCATTTGAATTACCCTGGATTTTATTGATATTGCAGTCACCATTGTTCTTTTGAGTGTCATTCAGAAGTTATCCTTCCATGATAAGATTAGTGCCATTTTAGAATTACTATTTATTTTGCCATAAATGGGCATTCTGCATTCATCCTATCTAGGCCAGATCAAATTTAAGTACGAAAGCTTATCGAAGAACTCACACCGCACTTTGAAACATGAATTTGTATAACATTTTATACAACGTAATTTATTTGCTAAATACTGAATTTTAAGTGAACGCTTTTGGCTTATACAAGCGAAAGGCGGGATTAATGCAATTTCTTCTTCTTTTCTGTTTGACTTAACACTGACTTTCTGGCCATAATTATTGAACTTTTCCTTTCTCAAATATCAGTGCTCATCGTTGTCTGTACGATTTTTACAGGCATGTTTTTCACCATTAGCCCAGGTCACTCATCCATCATAAATGTACAAAAGTTTCCTTTACAATTTTCGCGCGATAGAGTAATGGATAGCGGCTCAGATTGAGGAATAGGAGAGCCGAGTTCAAATTCCAATCGAATCCATTACTTACGTGCTAATACTCTTGGGGAATGTATGAATCTTCTTCTTCTCCCCCCAGATATGGGTAAATAGCAGGACAGACCGGGTTCTATAGTCTCGGGTGGCAAATGGTCTACAGCAGAAAGAAATGGCAACCTAATGCAGGAAAAATCACCCTCGTCAGTCATGTATCGAATGATACATGATCGCATAAGCGTTTATCACATAACTGACTGACAGTTTGGGATTAAAAATTGGAAAATCATGCTTATTTAAAACTACTATTTACAGTGCTTTACATAAGTATTCACCCACCTTAAACTTTTCTACATTTTGTAGTGCTACCAGTTGAAATTCAAATCGACTTAAATGGTCTTTTTACCATTTCATCAAGACAAACATGCGTAATGCATTGAAGGTGCAATATATATTTTATTGTAACACAAACAATAAATTAAGATAACAAAACAGTCATCTCTTGCATGCATAATTATTCATCCTCCATCATTCACCCAAAGTCAAAAATATCTCAAGCTCAGTGAAATTGAACATAGACCGTCTGTGAATACCAATTTTTAAGTCTTGGCACAAATTCTCAATAAGATTCAGGTCTAGACATTGAGGGTGACATTTTACACATAAATAGGCTTTGTCCTAAACCACACCATTGTAACTGTCGATGTGTGTTTAGCTGTCGTTGTCCTGCTAGGTGAACGCCCACCTCAATCTCAAGTCTTTTGCAGACAGTAACAGGTTTTCCTCGAGGATTACTCTGTATTTGTTTCCATTCATCTTCCCATGAACTCTAATCAGTGTCTCTTTTCCTGCTCAAGAATAGCATCCCCAAAGAATAATGCTGTTACCATATTTCACTTTGAGGATAATGTGATATGCAGTTTTCATAGGTTTCCACTACACGTAGCGTTTTTCATTAAAGCCAAAATGTTAAATTTTGGTCTTATCTGACAAACGAACCTACTTCCACAAGAGAATCTTTTTGTATCTCCCAGATGGCTTGTAGTAAACTGAACACGGGAATTCTTATGGCTTTCTTTCAACAACGCGTTACATCTTGTCATTCTTCCAAAATGATCACATTTGTGGAGGACATGTCTAATAGTTGTCCTGTGGACAGATTTTCTGACTTAAATTGTAAACTTTTGTAGCTCCCCCAGTGTTACCCTCGGCCTCTCGGTTGCTTCTCTGGTTAATGCTCTTCTTAAGTGGCCTGTCAGTTTAGGTGGACGACCTTGTTTTTGCATATTTGCGGTTGAGACATACTCTTCTCAATTTCAGACGATGGATTAAATAGTTCTCTGTGACATGTTCAAAACTCTTTTATAACCTAACCCTGCTTTACTCTTCTTCACAACTTTATTCCCGACCTGTCTGGTGAGCTCATTGGACTTCATGACATTGTTTGTTCGGTAATATTCTCTAGGAAACATGTGAGACCTTCATAGAACAAGTGTAGTTAAATGGAGAGTGCAGAATCAAGGATCGCAACTCTTTCCCCCATTCTTTCCTTTGCTCAAAAGTTATTGTCATAATCAGGTGAACTCGCTTTAGTAATTATGTGTCTTCTTAAAATAATTGAGTGCACTGGATTTTGCTGAGAGTTTTCCCTGTAACGGACAGGGGATGCATATGCACTCATCACTTTTTAGATTTTTATTTGTATATAATTTTTAAAATCAGATAATATTTCCTCCCACTTCAAACTGATGCACTGTTTTGGGTTGGTCCATTGTATAAAAACCAAATAAAATACATTTCAATTTGTGGTTGAAAAATGACAAAAATGTGGAAACATGCAAGAGGACTAAGTAGTTATGCAAAGTGTCTTTATATTTAAGAAAACGATTGGTATACAAGAAGTGTTGAAACATTATCTGACAAAATGACCACAGGTCCGATTATCATGGTTAAGAGAGTTTACCTTCTTGGTCAGTTCAAAAACCTTTCAGCCCTGCCTCGTGTTTTACTACTAGTAGTCATATTCATAACAACAATTACTCTTGAAAGTTAAATTGCAAATGAAAATGTCACTGAGCAATATTAATTGCTTATATAATGTTTATTGAAGATTAACAGTATTTGGATAATGGCGCTTTCTCCCATCCCCCAGAGAAATTATTTCCCGTAAATATAATTCCTAATCCTTAAGAATTAATGTGCAGCTGATTTTCTGTTTCACGCAATATGATTGGGTAACTGGTGCTAACGCGAATCAACTACCAATTAAACCAATGTTTTTGCATAGTAAAATTCAAATGTGCATGATAATGTACGACACTAAAGAAAAAAAAGGTCAAAAAACCAAGATTGTTTCTTAAATGTTCTTACTTGAAAATTTCGCTGAATGATCAGAGTTATGTCCTGGAGATCCTTAAATTGCGTTCGGAGTCCGGTAAAATATATTAATTTTGTTGCGACGTTAATGGCGTCTAAAGAGAAACATCCATACACACATGCATGCACAAAGGTGCATAATTACTAACCTAGTGACCTATGTACGATAAGGATTCTTGATATCTGAATATTTTAGAGAATTTAATAACATGATTAGGTAGATATTTGAAATTCATTGACCATATTTTTTCTCCCATAATTTAATTTCTTCGTCGTAGGAATTAAGTGTTTCTATTGTTCTTTATTATTTCATGTGTCTTCTTAAATTTACTCGGGTTCCTACTCGAAATATAGTTGGACTTTCAAGATTCGCTAATTACGTAATTATTTAAAAAATATAATAGTTTACATATCAGTTCCAGTCCTACCTATATAAGTACTTCTAACGAATAGCAAAATTGTTCATTTTCTCATTCCATTTCAAATATATTTTAATTTTTAATTCCTTTGGGGGAATGTAGATACCCAGCTCTATATCTATTTGTGGTAGATTACCTTTAACTGTTTATACAACCACATATTAGTTGGACTTTCTCAAACTGACTAAATTGCTGTAAATTCAAAAACATAATAGGCAAAAATAATGTGTATATTTTACATAGCTATAATTCTTAACATTTTAATCCAGTTTTTGATTACATAACAAAGGATTTCTCCCGTAATCTCAAAACTGTCGTTTGATCACCGATTACCTAAAATTATCTACCAAAATCAAAACATGGGCAAAATTCCTTCGACTACATTTTTTTCGATTATTATATATTTTAATATAAAATAATATTTAATATACATATTATATATTTGATATAATGATTAGATTCATCGTAATATTCAACTGGTTGCTTCATCTGTAGTGCTAATAATACCAATATCCGTCAATCACTAAATTTGTAGGTTAAAAGCATATTGATATTACAAACCATTTTTTAACTAAAAAACAATTGTAGCTATAATATAAAATAAACTATTGAGGCTTTTGGAAATTTTTAGTTTATTATGCTAAAATATATGGTTACTTACTGTATGTAAAATGAAATTTTGAAATAGAACGTTTTATATATGCTAAAATAATTTAATATGGTTTCTTAAAACTTAAAATATATTTTTTCATATCTTATCATATGTTACGCCAGAACACATAATTTTTTATATAATAACAATGTTTTGAAGTTTGACATTGTTTGTTTTAAGTACATGCTATCAGCATATACGAAAGTCGCTTTCTTCCATTATGTAATTAAAATATCGACAAAAAATAAAATAATCGTCAATAACAGGTGAAGAATCTTATTTACTGAAGTGAATTTCATGAAAAAAAGTTTACTTTCATAACAGATCAAATAAATATTTTTTTGGACGGGTGATTTTATTGTCAGCAATCTGCTTTGATGGACAATCTTCACTTCACTTATGTTATTCAGCTGTAATGAAATATATCGACTGAAATAATGTCATCTGAAATTAGACTAGAGAAATAGTACGATTATTAAATGTTATACTGAAAAGTTCTCGGCTCGACCAAGAAGGAATAATCCAACGCCAAAATTTATGCCTATTCATTTAATCCGATTTTGAGATCTGCGCGGGTCGCTATAACTTTTCATCAGCCCTTTATCTTTTCTTATTCTGTGTATATAGATTTTTTTAGTGTGCGAAATTGTTAATTATCTATTGTTGAGACCTTAAACACAGCTTCCACTTTGTCACTTTTTATCATCCGTAAGATTTCGGGCACATGATTTGCTCATTAAGCGACGCTTTTCATATTTGATCTCAAGGTGTTAAAAGGCATAAACCCAAGTTGTAAACAAATGTACTTCTAAATATATATTTAAGTAAAGTTTAATATTTTGTCATAGCCTAATTAAGTAATAGCTAAATTAACTCTTTCTTGGTGAATTTTGTTTTACAGATTATTAGAATAACTTTAATATGTCATTGCAGTATGTTTCTCACCACAGATGCTGATGCAAATACTTTGTTCTCAGTGCCCTTCAAAGAAGTTAACTGCATCGGCGGGTTGGCTTCCTAGCCACTAATTGTAGATCTGCTATTCAACAGATTCAGTAGCTGCACCCGACAGATAAACACGTGGTAAACTCAGCTGTGCTTAAGATGTTTGCGTGTGGGAAAACCTGTATGACAGGTTGATATATAAACACCCGGGCGAGATGGAAATGGTTAATTGTATAATACATATTCAAAAAGGGCTCCAGGGTTACAAAATGATTGGTGGACAGTAGTTCGAAGTTGATTAATCAATGTCATGTCATGTATGAGATATTTGTTTCATTGATCTGCATACGATAGCCTTACATCATGTATATGTTATGGTGTTATATTTAGTTTAAATTTTAAAAATAGTATTAAAAGCATTATAAATTATCTAATGTACGGGAAATATGTTTCTTTAGTTTAAGGTTAATTCTATCTTATTTTCTTCCCATCAAAGATAAAAATATATTTTCAAGGATGTTGTTCCATGGTTACAATAAGTTTTTAAAAATTTAATTAAGACTTATGCGTTCATTACTACTGGAATTTTTTTTTCTTTTCTTCCTGTGACTCCTTGCAGAATTATTCACCTGATGACTGTTTTTTGAATTGTTTAGGTAGGATACCGGATATCAGGAATGTACTGATTCTACCGATATGAAAGTTAAGAATGACAAATTTGGATAACTCAGGTTCAAATGGTCGACGCTTGTCAGAAGTGTTATAAGTGAACCTTCCGTGATAATTTGCATTAATCGTTACTCTGTAGCTTTTCGGACACCATTCATTCAATTTTTTGTAACAGCTCCCAACACTAGACATTGAAGCAAAAATAGTAATTTATTCCCTTCACTTTTAAAAGAACAAATAAATATAAATTTCTATCCAAAATATTCCAATTACTTCTTCAAATCAATCTAAAATACAGATTAGAATACATAATAGCACATACATGCATTCATACAGACAGAATGACAAAGAAAATTTGTTTAAGATGGTTTTACCTAGAAGGCTCAATTTCCCAATATTTTGCTGACGACAGAAAAAGATTGCATACTCATCATTGTCTGCGACATTATTACTTCTGGCAGGAAATCCGTTTTTATTCAAACTAATTGTTCCTTCAGGCAACGCTAAAATCAAATAGATTCTAAGCGTCTTTTTTAATTTTATATATATCCTTCAAGCTTTTTCCTGAAGGCATTATATTTTGTTTATTTGTGGAAAATATCAAATGATTTTTTATTCAAGGTTTTGTTCGTTTTTTTTACAGTATTTACGTGAAAAATAGCGTCACGCGCAGCTTACGGCGACGAAAGATTTTTTAGCTAACTGTAATTTTTTTCTAATTGTAACAATAACTGCAGAAGTTGAAGTAATTAATGTTTTTGTGGTTCTCAAGATTCCTTTCATTTTTTTCTTTCTTTTTATTACTAGTAATACTAATTCTGTTTCTTCTAAACCATTTGATAGATTCTTCATTATTCGATGTTTTACCTTTCATTTAAATCGATATAATTAGCTGTAAAATATCATATGCGCATGCGTAAACTAGAATACATTTTCTTTTCTTTTTCTGAGCGTTTTCAATAAAACAACGATACGGTAAAGTAAGAGAAATAATAGAAAAAAATAATATAAATTAGGAGAGAAAATCAATTATACATTCATCCTTAAGATGCATTATATGAAAATAATTTTAAGAATGAAGTCTGTACGAATTTAGTTCGCAGATTATATGACACGTGTGCTGGACGTCTGCAACGAATTTAAGAATAATTTCATTACAGAAGCAAAAGCGAAGTCAAAGACTACACTAATTCTTTATGATAAGCTTTATATAAATATAAATAAATCTTTTAACAGAAAATCAATATTCCAAGATATATTGAAGGAAAAATAATTTATGACAATTTGTGATAGTTACTTGAAACTGAAAGTGCGATATTATGCCGAAGGAAAGGGTATTCGTCACAATTTTTAAAGATATGACATTTCATCTATTTAAATATAATTTCATAATCTTCCATAGGCACTCTAGTTGTTAATAGATCTATACTTTGTTTTAGCTTTTCATATAACTGAAAATAGTGATGAAAATTAGATAACAAAAATTATATTAGCGATAGATTATATAATCTATTAATGACAGAAAATGGCAATTATAGGAAAACCAGGAGGGTGATGTAATTATTTACATTTCATTTGATTTTTTTACTGCTTAATCTTCAGAGAAAATATTTATGAAGAAATTGTCATACAAGGTTGTGCTGATAAGTTTTCGGCCCGACCCACTTTTAGAAATATGAGCAAAACGATCAAACATCTGGGTTTCTCTTTCTTCTTGGTTTCTTGGTTGTACAGAAAACTTTTCAACATGATTTGAAGAATGTATCTAATCGTAAAAGGGGAAAAATAGACACCATGCCTGAAACTATAGCCCTACTCTAGATAATTTTTTTTATCGAAATCACCCCAAGCAAGTCACTAAAATATAAGGGGTTACAGGGTGTGGAAGAATTCGAAGCAGAAACATAAATGATGAGCAGAAAGAGAAAAGAGCTGGACAGTAGATAGTGATTGACATTGCATTTAAATTTTTGCAGATTAAAGTTCGTTGGAAAGCATGGAGCCAGAAGGGAGTTCCACAAATGAGAAAAGAAACTGTTGGTATAGAATTTATGGTTATCTAGCCAGCTCAACTGTAAATTGATAAAATCTCGGCGACATTCTAGTACTGCACTTAAATTCAAAATCTCTAGGTACCATAGCGAAGAGATTATCCGAACAATTACCATGGAAGTATTTATAGAAATAACACGCTAGAATTTCCCTTTCCCTCTGACATGCGCTGATAGCGCAAAGGTAGAAACTCCGACTGATGCCAAATCTGTGAGGTTTTGATCCCGACTTGAAGCAATCCGATGCCTAGCCGTACTGATGATCTGTGATACAGCCGTACAGTCCTGTATGTAGATGATATATATATATATATATGTGTGTGTGTGTGTGTATCTTTTGGAAAAATATAATGCTGCTTTATAGAACAGCCAAAAATATACTTCGTTTACTTGACTATATGATAAAAATATAAAAATAGTCTTTTTTGTTTTTACCAAAGAAAAATAAATAAATAAAATATGTAATTATAGAGAGAACAATAACTACAATTTATTTATTTCGTTTCTAGAAAAAGGAATTATTTATTTATTCAAACTTCAATTACATTTATCTATCTTGAACCAAAACCTTATCATTCCAACTTTCAGTAAAATAAAAAATTTAAAACGTTCACTTGCGGCTAATATTATTTTTATAGAAGGCACTGGAAATGGAACGTGTTTCTTATTCATTCTGAATAAAACATAACAGATGCAGTTTTGAAATTTGGAGGAGTCGTATGATAACGCCTCTAAATCAGGCGAACACTTCAGGTAAATCTGAGGTGGAGCTTTATATAGATTCACTCTAAAGCTATATCTTCGTTTCTTTCTAATGTATTCATAAAAATAGCATTTGATTTCATAACAAATATGTTGCATGTATTAGAATACTAAAATTAAGCTTCATACTTTTTATGTTACTGACTTTCATTTTCTTTCTCTCTTCAAATTCAAATGTTTTTATTATCTTTGATTAAATTTATGTCCAAATAACAAGGACAACTTCGGACATGAAATTTATTTCAGGTAGAGAATTATTGAGACTTAGATATTTGTATGTGACTGTATTTTCTTATATCGTTTAAGCGCAATGTTTTTATTTCTGTTGGAATCAACTAAAATTCTTCATAAGTATGAGTAAACTCGAGTATAGTGCCGTCATTATCCGCCTTCGCACTGTTTAAAAAAATCAACAATGCCATCAGTCAGTTCAAAATAGCCCCTTGAGATTGTATTGTGTAATTTATCCAGGAGGATTATGAATAAAATGAATCTGTTATTAACTTTTCACTATTATTAGATTTCATCTTGATTTCAGTTACTTTTTCTCGCATCTACTAAGACCCTATGTTAGCAGCGGAGAACATAAATCTAAAACTAAGTTTATATGATACCCCAATAAGTTATGGCCTCACGTAAGAGACGTTACACTCAGTTTCACACCAGATAAGGCAGGTGCATCATAGGGACATATTCGCGCCTCCCAAAATGTCTGGTGCGATCCACCCAACTTTGCTAAAGATATGTACACGTAGCACAGCCAAATATCAGGGAATTATATACGCCCCCATCAAAGAGGGAAAGACAGAGATTATCTCGCGAAAAGAAGAATCCACGTTTGGAGAAAGTCCATAAAACCACACATCCTTACGCTGATATTAATCGACGAAGTCCGGAGGTGAAAAACACTAGTTTTACGTATGATAGATTTAGTCTCGTACTCTTTACAATGAAAACGTTACAAAAAAAGAATTAAATAAATTAAATAATTTTAAAAAGCAAAATTAAAGAAAAGTAAAATGAAAGGAAGATTAATCAAGATAAAATATAAATAACAATTAAGTAAGAAATAAACAAAGGACAATGAAACATAAAGAATACTTAAGAAAAAGTAATAAAAAATGAAATATTAAAGAGGACCAAAAAGAAATAAATATTCAACAAGGATAAGTCAGTCGAAATAAATAAATCGCAAATAAATAATTTAGGAAGACTAATAAAAACGTAATAAACGGCATTAAAAAGAAAAAAAGAATGTAAGAGTGAAGCAAGTTAATGAGAAATTAGAATAAAGCCCGACTAAGAAGAAATATAAATTACGCAAGGCTAAACCAATCGAGAAAAGCTAAGAAACACTTAGAAAGAAGAACCAAGAGAGACTGAAAAATAAATTCATAAAAAAACAAAGAAAAAAAAAGAAAATATTATAACGAAGAAGAATTAAACAAGTCTAAAAAATAATTATGAGATTAAAAAGAAAGACAAACAAAACTAAAAGAATCAGTTTAGGTTATAAAAAAGAATTAAGGAGGACAAAATGAAATAATTAAGCAAAACTAAAAAAAAAAGAATAGCGTAGGCAAAAGAGAAATGAGAATTAAGCAAGAGTGAAGAGAAAAACTAATTTGAAATGAAATATTAAAAATAAAGGAAACAAGAATTAAAAAGAATTAAAACGAAAGAAAAATTAAGTATGACTAAAAGCAACGAATTAAAAAGAAAGAATTAAAAAAGACTAAAAATGAACAAGAATTAATAAAGTCTAAAGGATTCATTAAGAAAATTTGAAAAAAAAGGAAATAAGCAAAGTTCAAAGAATGAAGGAAAACTAGAATTAAAGACAACTTAAGCAAATTTGAAAAGACTTGAGCAAGACAAAACATAAAGAATCAATAAGAGAGACTAAAAAGGAGAAAAGATAAGGCAAACTACAAAGAAAGAATAAGTACGTCAGGCTGAAAGGAAAGTCGAAATAAGCAAACTGAAAAGGAGAAATGAATCAAAGCCAAAAAGAAAGTAGAATTTTGTAAAACTACTAAAACGAATTCCGCAAACATAAATGAAAGGTAAATACAGCAAGAGAAAAATCATGAAGAATTCAGTGGGATTAAGAATAAAGATTTAAGCAAATTTAAGAAAGTAAATAAAGCAAGAAATATAGCAGTTGTATCAAATAAAGTACACAGAAATAAATAATTAAGCAAAATGAAACAGAAGCAAGTGTTAAGCAAAACTAAAATAACAGAATAAGACACAATTAATAAGAAAAAATAAAAATAAAAAAGAGTAAAAAGATTAACATAAAAGAAGCAGATAAGAAAGAACAACAATCAAAACAAAAAAGAAGAAAAGTTAAAATCCAAAACAATTAATTGAAACTATTAAGAAAGAATTATTAAGCAATATTAAGGAAGGAGAATAATTAAGAACAACTTTGAACAAGTATAAGGACAACTATAAAAGAGATAGAATTAATCATAACTAAATAAAAATAGACTGATAAAAGACTAAGTCGAAGAATTGACCAATACTGAAAAGAATGATAAATTAAATGTTTAAATATAATTAAGCAAATTAAAAGAAGAATTAAGCAAATCTAAAAAGATGAAATAATTAAACGGAGTTAAAACGACAACATTTAAACAAAACTGAAATATATACATTATGCAAAATTATCCACAACGAATAAATAAGTAAAATGTAATAAAAGAATTAAGTAAAATAAAGCAAACTTAAGCAAAACTAAAAGGAAAGCAAATTTAAGCAAAACATAAAATGGCAGAAAAATAGCGAGGTCATCCTTCATCGAACCTCGTAGACCGACAATATAGAATCACACAGAACTGTATCGAATAACAGAAGCCACATTCTCTTGACGACTTTCAACAGCAGCAACAACTAAAATTAATAGTACCTGTAATGACAGAATAATGACATATTCAAGAAGCTGATGTTCCACTCTACCCCAAACAAAGACATTGAAGGAGACCACCACCAAAACTGCAAATGCATTTTACAACGACTGAAATTGAGAAAACTATTTTTTCTGAAATAATGTTTTAAGTGTAAAATTTTATAAATTTCAACTGCAACTCTAAATCATCGGTCAATAATGCCGAATATTTCCTTATAAGAAAACGGCTAATATTAACATTACCAAAAAGAATTAACGTAGTCTACAAGGCACTAATTAAGTATAATTAAAAAAAGATTAAATGGAAATAAACAAAATCAAGGAAAAAGTAGTATACAACAGATGTAAAAACAAAGACTTAAGCGAAAACAAAAAAGTAGAATTATTGAGCAAAATTATAAAGAGACAATAATTACGCAAAGTTAGAAAGAAAGCAGAAATGAATTAAAACTGGAAATAACGAAGAATTAAGCTAAACTAAAAAGAATGAAGAATTGGAATGGTAATTAAGCAAAACTAAATGCCAAGAAGAATTAAGCCAGAATAAAAGTAGAATTAAGCTCGACTAAGACGAAATGTGCAAAACTAAAAAGAATTAAGCGAAGATAATAAGAAATGAATATCAATCCAAACTGATTTGGAAGAAAAAATTAATCAAAGTGAATATGATGCAGATTTAAGCGAAACATAGAAGAACGAAATAGGCAAGCTTAAAAGAAAGAATTAAAATCGCCTAGAATTAAAATGATTTTATCAAGACTATATAGAAAGAAATATTATGCAGAACAGAGAAAAAGAAACTAACAAATACCGAAAATATTTCGTGAAAAATGAAATATTAGAATGAAAGAAGTTTTTGGAAAATTATAAAGACAAAACAATGAATTATAGCAGAAAAAAAACACGAAATAATGAACCACTTCAAATAAATTTATCAGGGCATGAAATAAAATCTGGTACAAAATTCAGAAAATTACAGGAAGCTTCAAGAAAAGAAAAATATTTCCTATGTCATCGCCAACATTTTTACATCACAGAGAGCCTATTAATTTGCGTTACAATGCGTTTTCTGGCAAACAAAATGCGTTTAAATATTTGCAGCCTTATCGTATCGATGAATATTCATATCGTGCTTGTTGACCCCCTATCTGTTCCTCCATTATTTTATAAACTATATTATATGTTAAGTTTTGTTTTTCGATGATTTTATATAGCATTTTCTTTTTCATTACAATATTTTTTTCCAGCAGAAAACTGATACTCATCTGGCAAATGAATGAATGTTTTAAACTGTAATTTTCCATCTCTTACTTCTGCTCCGACATTGATCAAAATTTCAGCATGTAAACATTCAATTTTTTTTTCATCGTTGTTATTTATTACTTGTACATTTTGTCTTTAAAAAGTACCCGACCTCAAAATTAACCTCAATGAAAACCTCAATGAAAATCCGACCACTCATCTTAACTTGTTGTTATTAATTCGATAAAATAAACATTTTAAGACTAAAAATTACATACATATTTGCATAAAGACTACTTTAGGAGTGAATTTTAATTGTAAATTTTACATTTACACTCATAATATCAGAGACAAATCATGGTCCCATTTAACAGAAATACGTGCATTTTTAATCTAATACCTATTTTAGAACAACTTCGTCTGATTCCACTTTAAAACTTAAATCTTTCGAAAATAAACAAAAAAAAACTACGTAAAGAAATCAAAGTCATTTTCCTAAAAAGAAGAAAATACCTTATCGGGAAAATTCATTGTCTTACAAAATTCTGTATTTTATCTTAAGCGAATCTTCAGCAAAATAGATTAAAACCGCTTCTTTACAGATGTAGCATCTGAAACTTATCGCTAGTTCTATGGCAAATGTTCGAATGCTACACCAGTTCATGCCTTTACAACTAGAAAATGCCTTGTTACTCTCAAGCAGTCAAATCACTCACATTTATCGATTGTTCCACATTTAAGAAGAAAGTTCCACTTAGCTTTTGCCTCAAGAATTACGACTTTGTCAATCAGACATTATATTGGATGCTGCTCTGGACACTACAGGGTTAACTTCTTTAAGGATCAATCATTATCTATCCTCCTTATCCTCATAATTTGTACTTCTTACCACTTTCATTCATATCACGCACCTTGTTCATCCTAACCTTTTTAACAAGAACCCTTTAGCTTGGGTGGCTCTCAAATCTTGTATTGGGTTAAAGCTATTACAAAATATAAGACACTCACTTTAAAAAAGAATAAATAGGATTTTTTATTGAAGTAAAAAAAAAATTCTGATTATTCTTTTTTTAACATCATATTCATTTTTTCAGAGGTTTTTTCAACTATTTAAAAATATTTCATAGAAATTTAGATTCGTGAAGTTTTCTCGGATAATAACTACTTTTAACAGTAATAGATTATGCATTGCGCTTGTAAATTAATGAAATGGTAGAGTGCTATGTTTTCGATAGAAATTATTCTGATAAAAGAAAAGTAACTGCCAAAGAAAATCAAACAAAACAATCTCAATTACTATGGCACAAATTTTCCACGTTATTAAAGCTATCTCTCTTAACGGGTCATGGACGAGACTTTCGCATTAATGTGTAACTGAATAGATTGTCTGCTCTTATCAAAGAATTGGCTTTTGTTGACCCCTTGATAAGCATAGACGGCCCACTTTCAATCTCCTCCTCAGAACTTTCGAAAACCAATACCAAGTTAATTTCTCCAGTCATAACGAAGGTTGATGAGGCCTACGAGAAACTCTTAAGAAAAGCATGAGTCAAAGTTATTCGATATTCGTCTCTTTGTCTTGTTTATTGCTCTGATTGGTAAATCAGAGACATTTTGCTTATAATACTTTAATCCAAGTCTAATTTCATTATACTTGATTTAATTTTCATGTTTGAATCAATTTAACCATTTTAATGACACGCTTGGTTAATATTTGACATCCAGTTAATTGAGTCTGCTATGACATTAAATTTAGTCGGTAGAAATTCTCAAGGTGCGGACATTTGGTGGTAACTCCACTGATAGGGTTCTATCAATTATAAAATGTCCAATTATAGTATAGCTCGTCTATATCATATGTTAGCGAGTACATAAAACATAATTCCCATTAAGTAATTTCAGTTAAAAAGTGAGAGCTACTATGATTAACGTGACATCTTCAGAAGAAAAGTCATAACTCACAGAAAATATACAATCAAATATTACATTCTTTTCACAAGTACATTAATCACGTTTTGGGAAATTAACAACCGACTGATTCAAAACATTTCAACCATTTTTTCAACCAGATGACGTATCTTTGACGTAATATGTATAAAGATAGTATAGCCGTGGTAGTGCAGCTTTGGCAGGCATGGGACGCGGACATCATTTGATCGTGGAACACTTTTCGAGGTCAAAAGATGAGGCGGCTTATATTTGAGGTAGCAATTGATTTATGCTTTTTTTAACAACAATATCAACTGTATGACATGAATATTTGAATTCCTGAAAAAACATCAGTGGCACTTCAAAACAACTGACTACAGGACGGTCAGCGAGAAGATGTTAAGAGCTCAACAAAATGTAACATAGCATCAGGTCACATCCCTATCAAATGCCAATACCACTCAACTTTAATGTACTGTATATCGTACATTTTATCCGTAACAGTACGTATCTGTCAACTAGGAAGAGTTTATTATTAACACCATGAAGCAGTTTACTGGGCCTTATCTGGTTCAAGGGAACTTCTCTATTGAACCCTGAAAATTTGCATCGTGTCACATTTCCAGGTTTTTTTTAAGAAAATTTTGTCCGATAATGCATAAAGCTATGTATGCAGTCTGTCAACAAGGTGTTGTACACGTTGTTTGGGTTTTGGTTATGGTAATAGATGCTTTCTGTTTTAGATCGCACGTCAACTTGTTAAATTAGAGTCTGTTTTGACAAGTGTGACATACACAGTTTTTACTGGAGACAATTGACACTCTTTTATGTTCGCCATGTTTCCTGGTGTTGATGATAGATTTCAGCAGGAAAGTAGCACCTCTACCTATTGTGCACAGTGACACGAATCTTGTTAAAGGAGCACCAACGTAAGCTCCAGATTTCGTCAGATATAATCCCTTATATATTACAAAACTCGTTAAATTCCCTGAAGCCACTGAACAAATACAACTTACATATAGTTATGCAATGACACCAGCATCTCTTAAAGTCCATGCCACGTTACGGAGACGCCGGTCTTCAAGAGATGGTAGTAGGTCAATTATATTAGGTACCAGTCTAATTTTGGGCCTTTACTTTATATAATGCATTCGCGTTACACACATATATTCAATATCCATATCTATCCATATATATAAGTGTGTGTGTGTGTGTGTGTGTGTGTGCGTTTGTGCGTGTGCGTGCGTGTGTGTGTATCTGCAAATAGAATGAAGAAGAGAGGACAATGTTTTCCAAATTGGTATATTGTACTATTGTGCGCCATAGATCAATACCGGTAAATCGCTTTTGTTCCTTTCCCGCCAAAAGTAAATGCGATGCACGCAACATCTATTTCCGGTTGCGAATAAATTTAACTTTCTTTTTATTCGATTCTATCTTCGTAAGTTCTGCAGGGATAAGGTGAATAGAAGCAACGTAATATGAGGCATATTCTCTTCATCTGTATTCGTAACTACTACTCTGTTGCAGGTTATTCCTCTTATAAATATCTGCTGTGCAAGAAAGCTGAAACTAGGTAACACCCTTGTTTAAAAGTCAAATTTAAAATAGTCTAAAACTTCGCTAGCAAATGTAAAGATTATTACAAGACCGTCCACGGTGTATACACGGAAGTTAAAAATATGTTAAGTTTTGTGACAAAACTTGTAGAAATAAATATTAATCCGTTCACGGCATTACATAAAATGTGGCATTATACAATGTAAATTTTCATGTATTGCAAAATATAAAAATGTTATTATATTTAATAACAGATATAATTTTAATCTGTTTTGAGACTAAATATAATTATTTTTGCAATGCTAATGTATATAATATGATCATTTACATTTTCTGATGGGGATTAGATATTTTAAGCTCAGGGTAGTAAACTCGCGTATTGGTTAGTTGTAATTAACAGGTGGGTCGTGGGGTTTGTTCAGCATAAATCACAGATGTCTTTCCCCACGTATCTGGGAATGAGTTTGGCCGGCACATTAAAGAGAAACTCGCCATTCGATAATGTCACCGACAAGAAAAGTATTAAAACTATAAAGTCAAGAAAGGAAGAAAAGTCGGAAAGATATATAGAAAGAAATGAAATAGAGTTAGATAGAACCAGAAAGGAGCGTCATTAGGAAATTTGAAATAAAAGTCAGAGAGAAAAATGTAGAGAATAGAGAATAATAGAACCATGATTTCACGTCATTAGACAGATGTCTAAAGAATTATGAACAATATCTTTATTGATAGGATTGATGTAATTGGGAACAGGGGAAAATGTGACTAAGAAACAAAGACATAAACCCTATTGCCGCAGAAAATTTCTGGACCTACATTCCCTACTTCCAGACATTTACAGCTAAGACCGGCCACGCAATATTCACGAGGGCGAACCATCCCCATTCCCCTCGTATTCCCTTGTTAAGAAAGAAGTTCCATTCAGACTGCCACTTTTCAAGAGCCGTTACTTTATGGAACTGACTCCTAAGAGGATGCTTCCCCGAACACTACAATCTTAGCCGCTTCAAATTTAGAGTCAGCCTTTATCTATCGTAACCGCATAATTTACACTTACTTCCTCTTCTCCACTCTACATCCATATCTCGTTTAGTAACCCTCTACCAGGAGTAGCTCTTGGGTGTTGGTAAGCATTTAATAAAAAAAAGAATATCTCGGGAGATTCAATTCAATACTTCATGGCCATATAAGATTTGTGCGATACTCCCACAAATAATTTGAAATAATGTCTGTGTTAGCAGACGGAAATTGAAGAAAATAATGTCTTTTTTTAAAGATTACAATATGAGCAAGCCGATATTTTCTCAATACCTGGCAATGATCTGTTAAACCATGACAAGTAGGCGTTTTGTGGGTGTAAATTAGCATGTTTTTGAAGAAGGTCATTATTCGCAGCGCACGAAAAAGTAACGATGTTCGTTAAATGTCGATGAAAGTCAACAGACGCCGTTTCTGTTCGATAGGGGGTGGGGCGTAATAAATGGCATAGCTTTCATGAGAGATGCCTTTCATTCCTCGTCAAACGTATTACAAACAACAAAAACAGTCCCGATGATTGATTTAGTGTGACATCTTCCCAGGGAAAACTCAGAGAAAAATAAGACAAAGTTGACGCGGAAATGCATGCATCCTGTTTCGCAAAAATAGAATAAGTTTCAAAAGGACGAATTTTATTATAACGAGTAAGAAATGGACCAATTTTTGTCATCGATTGATATGATCGCCTGATGTAACTCCACATTTGATTTCAATATCTAATAATTGAATGTTTATTTTAACATTAGGTTTTAAATTCTAGTTCGAAATGAAGCTTATAATAGTGAATAGTAAACAGTATTAGCTTTTCATTTATAAATCCAATAAAAATTACGATTTCATTATAAACTGATTCTTCGAATTGAATGTTTTCAAATACACACGTACATTATATTGAATGAAACTCAGATAAACAGAGAAACAGATTTTAATTTTTTTGTCAAAAATACATATTAAACGCCTGTCTCATATGTATAGAAGAGAAAATTAAATATAGACATGTTGTCTATGTGTGTGTGCGTGTGTGTAAGAGTAATGGGAGGGTGGGGGAATTAGGGCGTGTATGAAATATAGAAACATATAAAACACTCACACACGTATGAATGAAATCTGTTTTACTTACATTTTTTGCAAAAACACTAAGCAGCATACTATCTACATATATTAAACTGATTTTCCATTAGGAACCGTCACGAGGCCCAATCTAGTTTTCAACGCGCGAAGGAGGTTTCTGAAAATGTGTTGTTCACCGCTGAATTATTTCAAAACTTCAGCAAACATTCGAGTCAAATGCTGTCGTGAATGGTGTTGTTTTCCTGGCAAGTTCAGCCTCTTTCACAATAGATTCTCGCCGGGGTTGAAGGTCACATGAATTATCTGGCCATTTTCCATAAAACATATTATGAAAAAAAAACAATATTTTTTAACCTGAGGCACAACAGACGCTTCTCTTCATTCATGAGTCAAAAGAGGTAATTATTCATGTTTCTGTATAATACGCATCATAATCATATGCACAACTCGCACATAAAAAATATCTGCATTGTTCCGGAACACCAATAAACTTTTGTCAATATTTTTAAGTTCCATAAAGAATAGAATGTCCATGTATTCGAAACAAAACCTCCAAGAATAAAATGATCGGTTTTCTTATGAGACTCTAAATATGTGGTGTTTATTTTAGACAGTCACCTATGACGTATTTTCAAGCGAATCTGTCTATTTAAAGATGAGAGATGACGTTGCACAAACCTTTATTTCATTTCTTTTAATATTGTATTTTGTAATAAAACTCATAAGAAGATATCCGCTAAGCAGTCTATGAGTCAGGCAAATTTAATGTTCGATTGCCCGATAACGGTGAAATGTAAAATAATCGTAGCTGCGATTATTTTATATATTTTCTTATAGAACTGAAACGTAATTTTATTTATTTTTTAAACGACTGAAGTCGATGCATATATACAAGTAAATAAAACCATATTATCATACACGTATACATTCATACACCGATATATTAGTCAATCGATTGTATGGACAGTCGACATCTAAATATACATATTGATGAGATAGAGTTCAGTTAATTTTCTGACTAGAACAGGCGGAGTAATCCGTTTGTGAAATACTTGAATATATTCGGTTCTAGTTTGGTTAATTATAAAATATTGATGCCCTTACACGTTTCGCTTCTATTAATGCTCACACGTTTTACATTCGGGAAAAAAATATGAATGCGGACAAAAGTAACAATACCGTCTCAGACGAAAAATATAAGTAAGAAATAAAAATAATGAAACGCTTACAAGGCACAGATAATTAGAGATAAAGATAGAAAAAAAGAGAAAATTAGGAAAGCATAAACGTGCGGATGAATTAGACGACAGTAAATTTACTATGAAATAAATACGACATAAAAATCAGTAATGAATATTGTAATTATTACGTCTTCATCATCTTAAGGCATTTTCTATTTATTCTTATTCCAATTGTTTTTCTCCTATTTTTATTCTGCTGCCTTATTCTGTGTTTTTGCCCGTACGAATAATTCCACATTTTCGGTTTAAATAATGGTTTATCTTTCTCTAGAAAGATCTCTATCTCGTAACATGAATATTTTCACCATTAGTATGCCATAGTAAAGCGCTTATAATTTTAATATAGCTATTAAAGAAAAGCTGGAGGTTTCACCATTTATTTTCCAAGCTAAGTAGCTTTTTTAGTATTAAGTCAGACTGCGTTAATGTTTGTTTCAAGAAGCGGTCACCAGCTTTTGAATTTATTGTCAATAATTTAAGAGGTTTGGAGTTTCAAAACATCAAATAAACAGGTAAACCTCCCACTTTCAATGTCCTGGATTTGACGCATAAGGATCAAACATATTATCAATAAATATATGAACGGTATCTGAAAAGTAAAGAATAAATATTTACTAGCCCAACATATTTATTACGATACACGTTACAATCATTAATTTGCGACCTATCCAGGTAGGCATCATTGGAATGGATGCAATGCTACCATTGCAAATATACGCGGCATCAAGAGATTGGGTTCAATTTTGAACCTCTGCAAAGGCAACATCATTTGTGTAGAATATCTTCCTGAGTAAATATAGTTTGATGAGGCCAAAAAGATGATAATTTTCTAAAAGAGCCAAGTCGAAGAAACAGTAGAGCCATTCTGGTAACATGTACATAATGATTTATTTGCGTCGTAATAAAATACATTGGATTATTAAATGTGTGTAACCTTCTTTATGGACATCCTTTATATTATATATGAAAAATATCGCAAGAATTTAAATTTAGGGTTGAAATTCGAAATATATAACACTATAATTTTCAATGTGTTTTGGATTAATGCAAAGCAAACATTTGTAAATATCTGCAAATTAGGATTGGTTGACTGGTTGATTTGTTTTTAACGCTTTATCAACCCTTTGTGAGTTATTTAAAACCGAAACATATTTTGGATTGTAAAAATAATTTTTTCGTGAGTGAATATTGCATTAAGAATTTTCTTTTGTATAACAATGATGTTTCCAGATACAAATCCTACTCTTGAACCCATAGCTAGGTGGAGGAGATGGATTCATATCTTTCCCGGGCCTATTTGGCCGTAATTGAAAATGAATCCGATTGAAATTCGAACTCTGCTCTCCAATTTCCTACTCTGAACGACTATCCTGTAAATAAAAAAATAAAAACTTACTCTGATAACTTCACGAAAAATTGTTAACTATGTAAAGATTACAATGATACTTAAAGGAGAGATCTGATGCATTTGATCCGTAATTCTCTTGACGAGACTAATAGTCAGTCCATCAAGGAAATTTCGTTTATTTGATATCAGATTTAGTGATAATTGAATAACAAGGACTGATATTTATTCATGTATTAAAAGGAATAGACTTCTAACTTCAATTTAATGGAATATTGAAACTTAGATTGGTTATTTCAAAACTAGTCTTGAACTCAAGCCTTTTACAACCGTCAACATTGCTATAAAAAAGGACAACGACTTATTTAAATGAAATGCTTCAGATAATTAGCAGAAATGAATTACAAGTATAAACCGTGTAGATAGGATTATTTTATTAGGATAATACATGATAATTAGAGCAAGTGATACTTTAAACTTCAAACAGGCTGTATAGCAATTTTCGTTGCAATCGAATTTGTACAACCCACTCATCTGCGTATTAACATAACACGAAGGTTTTACTGGATTAATCTAAAACGCCCACATCGAATCAAATACGTTACAAATAATAACATGATAACAGTAACGCGGAAGCAGATCTCTTTGAAGTCCTACGCTTCTAAGCAGCTTTCAGTGAAATGCTACTTCCCAAAATCATTATTCAATGACCAAACCTCATGATTCTGACAAGTGCATTTGGCCAAGACCTTTTCAGCACACCTCGCAATCTACTAATGAATATATACTATAGCCAAAAGCTACATAAAGTATTACGAAACACTGAAATTTCGTTAGAAACAAAGAAAAGGGTGTTGAACTGTTGCATAATAACTGTCCTTCTGTATATTAGTGAATGCAGGACAGTTTCCTCACAGAAGAATAGGAAACTTGAGGCAACAGAGATGTGGCTCTACAGAAGGTTGCTGAGAACGAAGTATGTGAGCAACGAGGACGTTTTTAAAAAACGGTAACAAAAAAGGCACACACTCAGAATCATAGAGACAGAAAGTCTGGGACTTATTAAGAGGAAAAGGGCTTAGAGGATTTAATACACACAGGATATATTAAAGGCAAGTGGTACCGAATGAACTACCTAGCTAGTATAAATGGATGGCAAAATGGGGAATGGGAGGGATAGTAAGGAGAAAATATTAGAGCTACAAATTGTTGAGCTTATTGCTAACCGACATCTTAAAGGGACACGGCATATAAAAGAAGATTCACTATTCATTGCAAGGGTTGATGATGGTTCCCTTAAAAAGAACAGCGTTTGTGTAAATGGATTTCTAGGTTAGTAATTGAACCGGTTCAAGCCCACGTCTCGCACAACCCTTTCGGAATCCAACGACAAAGTGAGTGTTAGTCGGGAGTTGAATTCAGTTTTCCTTCAACTACAGTGGCTGCCACCCAAAGCAAAAGAAAAATGGTTGCAGGCATTTTTTTCAATGGCATTAATGTTAAGGGAACATAACAGATCTGGCCAGATTTTGAAGTGGGTTCGCCGATTCCAGTTTCAGCACTGATAACCATTAGACTACCCACTCATCCTGGTTAATATATGTGTTCATATACGAAAGCACAAATACGTGCGTGTATATATGCAAAATTTGGGATTTAAATATGAGTATCAGCTGCATACATGTAGATTGTAAAGTGTAAATTTAATCTTATCAAGACATTAGAGATTATTATCAAAATATAGTGGCTAATTTTATTTGTCCGACACGAATATAACTCATTCTACGTTTATAATTATGAAAAAGTGTTAAGGGGTCTCTCATTTTTACCCAGATGGATTCAACATATATTTCTACCAGTGAATAGCCGGACAGTCGGCAGCACGTTAAGTGCTGTGACGGTCGAACTCTCTGCCTCTGTGCATAGAGAAACCCGGACGAGGCTCAGCCGAAGGGCAGAGCCTCGTTCGGGGAGGTTGACCAACCCGATCCCGTTTATACGGGATCTACGGGCTATTTTGGGCGAGCCTACGGGCTCGGGAATACCCCACTTTAAACCCGGACTTGTGCCACATCTGTCCCTCGTGGGGAGGACACTAAATACCGTCGGCAGCACGTTAAGTGCTGGACGGTCGAACTCTCTGCCTCTGAGCAGAGAGGAACCCGGACGAGTCTCCGCCGAAGGGCAGAGCCACGTTCGGGGAGGTTGACCAACCTGATCCCGTTTATACGGGATCTACATGCATTTCTTGGCCGAGCCTACGGGTTCAGGAATACCCCACTTTAAACCCGGCCTTGTGCCACATCTATCCCTCGTGGTCGGACAGTAAATACTGTCGGCAGTACGTTAAGTCAGTCGAGAAGTCTGTATCAGAGTAGTATTCGAGGAGGGTAACACCAGAGTCACCGTCACAGCATCTAGACTCAGTAAGGAGTTATACCGCGATACTTCAATACCAAGACTGTATATATATTATTGCTACTAACCTGCCTTCCTGGATCTACTAACCCGTATTACCAGTTTGTATTATTACGTTAATACATTTATTTTCCTTATCTATTCCTGGCGTTTGTTATTCATTGATATCGGATTTCATCTCGGAATCCACAACAATAAGAAAATAAATGACTTTGATAATATAATATGAACAAAATTTCGATACTTTGCGATAGAATCAAAGAATACAATACATAGATGTTTTGAAATGAAATATTCGCATTAGTTTTAAATATTAAGTGTATCATATCCTTTTCTCTTATAACCTAAGAATAGGATCTTCAATTTTTGTTTTTAATTCGATCTTTTAATTTATATCTTCTACGGTTTTCCTTATGATAAAAACAAGTGCAATGAGCATATTGCTGAGAATATATTTATCTTAGTAACTGCAAAAATCCTATATATTCGATCTTATATTCACATTTCACTGAAATGAGACAAAAATCCATTTAGCTTGATAGTCTGTGTAAATTTGAAAACGGTTGTTTATATCCAACCTCACTGTATCATTCACACAGATTCTAAAATACATGGAAACACCAATTATTTTATTTCCTTTGATTTCTGGTGTGCATTCATTTCTTTCCGTGTCCCCCAGAGAACTAAGGTCATAAATGGCATCATGACATTTTCCACTGACCAACTAAAATATACACACACACACACACACACACACACATATTTTACATATATAAATCCCTTCGTAAGGTGTGGGCTGTACTCGCGAGAACATTTTTTTTGTATTTCTTTAAGGCAGAAAACTCTTCAATGATTCTACTGGAATCTTTTCTAACCAATCCGAGGGCTCCAACTACAACAGGTATGGTTGATGTTCCCATGTACCACATTTTTGAGATTTCGATTTCAAGGTCTTTGTATTTTGATAGCTTTTTGAAGATCTTCAAAGATACACTGCAGTCTGCAGGGACTGTCATATCAATAAGGTGGCAATTTTTTTTTGTTTCCAGTCTCTAATAACGATGTCAGGGCGATTACCTTTGATTGTTCTGTCTGTGTGTATTGTGTAGTCCCATAAAACTGTTACAAATCAATAAGGTGGCAATTTTTTTTCCAGTCTCTAATAACGACGTCAGGGCGATTACCTTTGATTGTTCTGTCTGTGTGTATTGTGTAGTCCCATAAAACTGTTACATATCAATAAGGTGGCAATTTTTTTTCCAGTCTCTAATAACGACGTCAGGGCGATTACCTTTGATTGTTCTGTCTGTGTGTATTGTGTAGTCCCATAAAACTGTTACAAATCAATAAGGTGGCAATTTTTTTTCCAGTCTCTAATAACGACGTCAGGGCGATTACCTTTGATTGTTCTGTCTGTGTGTATTGTGTAGTCCCATAAAACTGTTACATATCAATAAGGTGGCAATTTTTTTTCCAGTCTCTAATAACGACGTCAGGGCGATTACCTTTGATTGTTCTGTCTGTGTGTATTGTGTAGTCCCATAAAACTGTTACAAATCAATAAGGTGGCAATTTTTTTTCCAGTCTCTAATAACGACGTCAGGGCGATTACCTTTGATTGTTCTGTCTGTGTGTATTGTGTAGTCCCATAAAACTGTTACATATCAATAAGGTGGCAATTTTTTTTCCAGTCTCTAATAACGACGTCAGGGCGATTACCTTTGATTGTTCTGTCTGTGTGTATTGTGTAGTCCCATAAAACTGTTACAAATCAATAAGGTGGCAATTTTTTTTCCAGTCTCTAATAACGACGTCAGGGCGATTACCTTTGATTGTTCTGTCTGTGTGTATTGTGTAGTCCCATAAAACTGTTACATATCAATAAGGTGGCAATTTTTTTTCCAGTCTCTAATAACGACGTCAGGGCGATTACCTTTGATTGTTCTGTCTGTGTGTATTGTGTAGTCCCATAAAACTGTTACATATCAATAAGGTGGCAATTTTTTTTCCAGTCTCTAATAACGACGTCAGGGCGATTACCTTTGATTGTTCTGTCTGTGTGTATTGTGTAGTCCCATAAAACTGTTACATATCAATAAGGTGGCAATTTTTTTTCCAGTCTCTAATAACGACGTCAGGGCGATTACCTTTGATTGTTCTGTCTGTGTGTATTGTGTAGTCCCATAAAACTGTTACATATCAATAAGGTGGCAATTTTTTTTCCAGTCTCTAATAACGACGTCAGGGCGATTACCTTTGATTGTTCTGTCTGTGTGTATTGTGTAGTCCCATAAAACTGTTACATATCAATAAGGTGGCAATTTTTTTTCCAGTCTCTAATAACGACGTCAGGGCGATTACCTTTGATTGTTCTGTCTGT
Organism: Acanthosepion esculentum; assembly: GCA_964036315.1. Taxonomy (NCBI): domain Eukaryota; kingdom Metazoa; phylum Mollusca; class Cephalopoda; order Sepiida; family Sepiidae; genus Acanthosepion; species Acanthosepion esculentum. Next base: position 61,495,668 of record OZ038481.1, on the reverse strand, counting down.
GTGTATTGTGTAGTCCCATAAAACTGTTACATATCAATAAGGTGGCAATTTTTTTTCCAGTCGCTAATAACGACGTCAGGGCGATTACCTTTGATTGTTCTGTCTGTGTGTATTGTGTAGTCCCATAAAACTGTTACATATCAATAAGGTGGCAATTTTTTTTCCAGTCGCTAATAACGACGTCAGGGCGATTACCTTTGATTGTTCTGTCTGTGTGTATTGTGTAGTCCCATAAAACTGTTACATATCAATAAGGTGGCAATTTTTTTTCCAGTCTCTAATAACGACGTCAGGGCGATTACCTTTGATTGTTCTGTCTGTGTGTATTGTGTAGTCCCATAAAACTGTTACATATCAATAAGGTGGCAATTTTTTTTCCAGTCTCTAATAACGACGTCAGGGCGATTACCTTTGATTGTTCTGTCTGTGTGTATTGTGTAGTCCCATAAAACTGTTACATATCAATAAGGTGGCAATTTTTTTTCCAGTCTCTAATAACGACGTCAGGGCGATTACCTTTGATTGTTCTGTCTGTGTGTATTGTGTAGTCCCATAAAACTGTTACATATCAATAAGGTGGCAATTTTTTTTCCAGTCTCTAATAACGACGTCAGGGCGATTACCTTTGATTGTTCTGTCTGTGTGTATTGTGTAGTCCCATAAAACTGTTACATATCAATAAGGTGGCAATTTTTTTTCCAGTCTCTAATAACGACGTCAGGGCGATTACCTTTGATTGTTCTGTCTGTGTGTATTGTGTAGTCCCATAAAACTGTTACATATCAATAAGGTGGCAATTTTTTTTCCAGTCTCTAATAACGACGTCAGGGCGATTACCTTTGATTGTTCTGTCTGTGTGTATTGTGTAGTCCCATAAAACTGTTACATATCAATAAGGTGGCAATTTTTTTTCCAGTCGCTAATAACGACGTCAGGGCGATTACCTTTGATTGTTCTGTCTGTGTGTATTGTGTAGTCCCATAAAACTGTTACATATCAATAAGGTGGCAATTTTTTTTCCAGTCGCTAATAACGACGTCAGGGCGATTACCTTTGATTGTTCTGTCTGTGTGTATTGTGTAGTCCCATAAAACTGTTACATATCAATAAGGTGGCAATTTTTTTTCCAGTCTCTAATAACGACGTCAGGGCGATTACCTTTGATTGTTCTGTCTGTGTGTATTGTGTAGTCCCATAAAACTGTTACATATCAATAAGGTGGCAATTTTTTTTCCAGTCTCTAATAACGACGTCAGGGCGATTACCTTTGATTGTTCTGTCTGTGTGTATTGTGTAGTCCCATAAAACTGTTACATATCAATAAGGTGGCAATTTTTTTTCCAGTCTCTAATAACGACGTCAGGGCGATTACCTTTGATTGTTCTGTCTGTGTGTATGTGTAGTCCCATAAAACTGTTACAAATCAATAAGGTGGCAATTTTTTTTCCAGTCTCTAATAACGACGTCAGGGCGATTACCTTTGATTGTTCTGTCTGTGTGTATTGTGTAGTCCCATAAAACTGTTACATATCAATAAGGTGGCAATTTTTTTCCAGTCTCTAATAACGACGTCAGGGCGATTACCTTTGATTGTTCTGTCTGTGTGTATTGTGTAGTCCCATAAAACTGTTACATATCAATAAGGTGGCATTTTTTTTTCCAGTCTCTAATAACGACGTCAGGGCGATTACCTTTGATTGTTCTGTCTGTGTGTATTGTGTAGTCCCATAAAACTGTTACATATCAATAAGGTGGCAATTTTTTTTCCAGTCGCTAATAACGATGTCAGGGCGATTACCTTTGATTGTTCTGTCTGTGTGTATTGTGTAGTCCCATTAAACTGTTACATATCCTATCTCCGTAACCGTGTCTGGGTGGTGTTCATACAAATTTCTTTCAGTTTCCTTCCCGTAGAAGTTACAGATTTTCCAGTGTAGATATTGGCCCACTCTGTCCTGCCGGGTTTTATATTCAGTGGATGCCAATACCGTGCAACCTGATTTTGGGCTAACACAATATATTAGTGTGTGTGTGCTTGATAATTTCTAGTTAACAAGCATTGGTCCTGTGATTTCAGCTTTTAACCCTAAACTACGATGCCACTGATGGTTACGGGGTTTGTCTTCATCAGCTTGTTTGATACGGGCAGAGTATTGACCGTAAAGCGGTTTATCTTGCCATCGTTTCTGTATCTGATCGGTTGCATTTGATTTTGCTTTCTTTTTTACCTATTTTGCAGATTCAGTTGGTGCATTGTGCTTTACTTGTATTTCTGTATCCATTTGAAACTCCATTTTGAACTTGATTTTGAACTTGAACTTTGAACTCCATATTATTATTATTATTATTATTATTATTATTATTATTATTATTATTATTATTATTTAAAGAAACGAAAGTATCAAAGGTAAATAAAAGTATATAAATTGTCAAATATTTATTGCATTAATCACTTTGTTTTCATTATTGCTCGATTATAAAAGATGATAAAAACATTTGATGTGTTTTCTTTATCATGCAAAACACACAGTGTGCAGCATTTGGAATGCTAAAGACGATGTCTATTTTTTTCATTGAATTTCGGATCACGTTATTTTCAAAGAGGCAAAGTGAGAGATTAGTTTCTTTGAATAGTAAATACTCCTTTACACTTCCCCATCTCTTGTGAATTAATGACACGAGTCACAACGTGACGCTGCTGGTTTCTTTGCGTCCAACATGCAAAGCAACATTGATACACATAAAAGGCTCGGGAGTCTCATTAGTTGCCCGGAGATAAGCGCATATGAATTACTATTCTTTCCATTCGGATCTCGCCAATTCATACATTTTTATTTATTTTTGCAATTTATCATAATAGTTATTAATAAGAATGATAATAATAAAATGATCTGAAAAATAATTTTAAATCTTGTCTAAAGACTGTGTGAGTCATTTCGTGCTCATCCTACTGGGATGAGATGTAACAGAATTTACCTGTACATGTCTCATTGACTTTTTTCACCTATTTGTATGAAATGCCATTGGCGTGTAATATAAGAATATAAAAAGACAGCGAGACAGGGAATAATTGGAAATATTCACATTTAATATTATTATTATTATTATTACTATCATCATTGATAGGCTTTGCGAACGAAGATTTAGAAGGGTCTTCTACGTCTGTTGCAAGTTCTTAGATGCCGAATCGACTGCAGGAGAGTGTGTTGCAATCACCGAACACTCGGACTTTACTGGGCTGTTTTTATTACTTCCCCTCGATTCGGCAAGGGAGACCGATATATTTTACGTATCCATGCTTCTTTTTTTCCACTGATAGTGGTTGAATTCACAAGAAAATAGGGCCATTTTCACGAAATCCTTATAACTATTCAGTAATGTGCATTATTCTTTCGACTAGAAGATATTTCTATGAATATGAATGTAGCCCTAACGGTGTCTAGAACGTTGATAATAGAATAGATATCTATCCAATCCAATTTATGGATAATGCGGATGTAGCTACACAATTAGGCCCAAGTGACATCGCTTATGCGGCCCAAGAATAAGGTACGATCGACACAATGAATGTTCTACGAAGCTCACTAATCGTCTCTCGCTACACTGATGAGGAGTTAAGATAGTCAAAAGCTTGGACCATATTTCCTGTACTTTTCTTCCAAAATGAACTTCAGAAAATTTCTGGCGGAATTTCTATTTTGATTATTCGTGACTTGGAAAAGTCAATCATTAAAATTAATCGACACAAAATGTAATTTTAATAGTATTTGCCTTAATAATATTTACTTCCTAAATACACAGAATTAATCTTTTGTAGACTCTGGTTTTCTTGTATTTACTTGACAGGACTGATTTGTCTTTGCTGGTCTGTTATCCATACCTCTACTCTGACGTTAGAGGATAAATTTGTCTACGTAGGCGAAGTCATGGACAAGGATTGTCAGGCCTATAGAGACTGAAAGCGAGTAATACATTTAGTTTAGAGCAAGTTAATTTGTAAGCTTTTTTTAAGCTTGGCATCCATACCGAAAAGTTTGGCGCATTTCAGAAAGCAGGACCTAACTTGTAACAACCTGCTTATGTGTAAGCGACTAGAATCGCGAAATCTAGAAACGAAATTGTTTATACAGTGTATATACGTTATTTTGCAGTTTAAGTCATTTACTAAAAGTTGCATTGCAAAAGAGTATGTACACATACAAGAAACTAACTTGTCATTAACTAAAACAAAAATATCTGATGACTAAAAATCTCCATACATCATTACGAAATTAACTCCTGTGATAGCAATACAATTTTGTAGTTGATCAACTGTTTCGAGTAATAAAAAATAATTTTATTAAAAATAAGCAATTTAAAATGATTTCAGAAAATGCGTAAAAAAGTAGCAGAATGTAACAAGAACTATTGACAAATTACATTTGACAAAAGTCACAGATTCATAGACAACAATAGGTGAGGGAGAGACAGAGTGAGATAGAGAGAGAGCTGGATATAAACAGAGAGGGGAAAGAAAATATAGGTAATTCTTTCATAAATTACGTATCCATTTGATATGGGAAGTGTTAAGGGCTGAAAAATAATCAGATCTCTGTGCAGATTGATTTGAGCGTCAAGCATAATATTGCTTCCCCTTGGCCATCGTCTAGACAACTAATCAACATGGTTGGCGCCAATCGGACTTGGCTCGATTTGAGATAAAGACAAGGAACATGACTTCAGCAAAGTCGAAGACTTTACGTTATTTCTCATAGAAAAGAGTGCGTAAACAGAAGGCCCAAGGGACAACAGGCGCCAACAATAACGACAAGTCCATTGTTCATTTCTCACATTCATGCGTGAAACATTATACAGACGCACAGACACACAAATACAGACAAAGACATATACATACATGCATACATACATACATACATATATATATATACATATATATATATATATATATATATATATATATATATATATATATATATATATATATATATCCGGTATCGAGTACTCTTTTCAGGATAATGTTTTTGGTTATTGTAATTTTATTTCATCTGTACCAACTCTGCACACACACACACACACACACATATATATATATATATATATATATATATATATATATATATTCAAAAATGCTGATTCATTCAAAAATTTCATGAATTATTTTGTATAAAATTTAAGCATTATTTTTTCCTGCATGTCAACTAAATAAAAATATAAAATATTGTCATCCAATTTTATAACATATATATGTATACACACGCGCGCACACGCACACACACATACACACGCACACACAAACACAAACATATATATATATTCCTATGTATGTACAGAGACATACACGCATAAATGTATTTCATTTATTTGCATTTTGCTTTAATTTACTTGTGTTCATAAGCATATTTATTCATGTGTGTGTTTTTGCATATATTAACGGAGAATAATGTAGACATTAATTTTTTTAGGATTGGATGTTTCATTTATTAATCCGACATATTTTGTTTTATTTCTTAAACGTTCTTTTTAGTGGGTAGCCATATTTGAGTAGATTCTCTGTTTATTTATTAAATAGTATATTTATTTTTATCCATATACCAGCCTAAATATTCGAAAAATGTTATTAGAAAAGTATGCGTTCCCCAGCAGGATTCGAACCTGCATTCCCTTAGGGAAAACCGTCATTAGATCTGTCGTGTTTTAAACTCCCGGATACAAAGAACCTACTGGCCAAGCAAAGCCCGAATAGTGCTTTTGAACACAGAGCTTTCCCGATTCTTGAAATATACATATCCTAATACATACATATTCTATCCTAACGTAAACAAAGATAATTTTTACGAATGGATTTTTCATTTATTATTCCGACATATTTTTATTTTATTGCTTAAACGTTCTTTTTAGAGGTTACTCATATTTGGGTAGATGCTCTGTTTACTTATTAAACAGTATATTTATTTATTTCCATCTACTGACCTTCAGGTCAGTGGATGCAAATAAATAAATATGGAAATAAATAGATGGAAAATAAATATTCGAAAAAATATGCGTTCTCCAGCAGGATTCGAACATCTAGGGGAAAACGTCATTAAATAAACAGTGCATCTATTCAAATATGAGTATCCACTAAAAATAATGTTTAAGCAATAAAATAAAAATAGATATTAATGTAAATATGTATTCATATCTGTTGATATCAAAGTGTTGATTTTACTATATCTGAAAATGTGGTTGCATTCAAATGTCGGCTTGCACCTATAAAATGATAATCTTGGGATGGAATTTATGTGTATATAATTATCTAAGTAGCTATAAATCTATCTTGTCATGTCTATCTGTCTGGTATTATGAATATGTTTATGATGAAATTAATGTAAATTTTCATCGAAGATATAAAAGATTTTTCCGATTGTTCTGCATCTGGAGTTGTCATGAATTGGATTTGTCAAATGATAATTCATTATCACACTTCCTTGTTAACCATCTTGGTCTTTCAGAATAATTTGCTAAATTTTATGGCGATGAAAAAAGTGTAAGATCTGTACTAATATTAGGGCTTCAGTTTGTGTGCGTATGATTTTGTAACAGACAAATGTGCTTATCTCTTTCCTTATTTCTCTTTCCCATATTACATATGTAGGTATGGATACGTGTGTGTGTGCGTGAGTGTGTGTCTCTGGGAGTGTGTATTTGTATGTATGTGTGTGTGAGTACAAACAGATGGAAATAAATTCATGCCATTAGTGTTACTCGATTTTTATTCGCAAATGAATTATACAATACAAATGATGTGCAGGTATTGTAACGGATATCGGTGCCGAAAATGGAATGAGAGAGCCGAGTTCAAATTACGACTTAGTCTGTAGCGTTCACTTTCACAAAAATGTCCTAGTAAAAGGCATGAATCCATCTCTTCTCCTTCACTAATTATGGACTAAATAGCAGTGTGGACAGGCTCTCTTGCCTTGAGTGGCAATCAGTTTAAAGAAGGAACATTTGGAATTCCAAACCGTGGAGAAGGAATTGGAAAACGCAGTCTTTCCCAATATTGCGTGCTAATTCACAGATAATAAAAAACATATGTAAATCACCTATATCTATTATAAATAAAAGGCATGAATGTTTCTATACAGTCACATAAAAACTCAACAAAGTACCAGACACCACCTATCATATTTTATCTTTACAAGAGTCAGATCCGACCAAAAATGGAGTATTGCTCCCATATCTGGACTTGAGCTACAAAATCCTGTCTTTCAAGCCTCGAGAGAGTTCAAAAGTGTTTACGCGACCTTGTACATGGTGAATTATTATCCATCCTACAATCCAATTCCAACAGGCCCACATCCCTAGCCTATCGCTACTCTGTCGTTATTTCTGTGGAAAATGTTCTGACGAACTACATTCCTAAGTTCGACCAGTTCAGATATTTAAATCTAAGATTCGCATGCCGTATACAGAGCGGTGAACTATCCTCATTCTCTTTGAATTCCATTGGTAAGAAGGACGTTCTATTCAAACAGCTTCTTCAAAAAAGCCGCAGTCTGAGAGGATGCTTCCCTAATAACTACAAAATTAACCTCTTCAAGTCTAGGATTAAGCGTTATCTATTCTCATAATCTACAATAGTTACCTCCATAAAATATCCTACTCAATAAACATCTACATTGAGTGGCTATTGAGTCATGTATTAGATGAGGATTAGTCTAAAAAACACATATGTAGTAAGCATCCGTTTATCTCGCGAGATAAGGTAGCGCCCAGTTTGGTCAAATTACAGTACTTTGGTGGTGAGGCCAGAGTGACGCTGGCCTGAGTGATAGTACATGGAGGCTGTGCGCTGCCCAGACTACATGCATACCCACTTCTCAGCTTTACCAAGAAGATTCAAAGGAATGCATGATATTACATTTGGAAACGGTTTGACTGCAGGTTGCAGGAAAATTTTTAATTTTGACAGCCAACCATCTTTGATTTCCACTTCGGACTTTTTCTCTGGATTTACTTTCAATGCCTTTTCCTTGCTTGGATACGACCGCAAGGTAGTGGAGGTTTAAAATCAGTGTTTCCTTCCCCAAGATGAACTGCCTTCCTGGGCTGACGAGTTCTATCTACTCAATACAGCTGGCTAAGAGGCGTCAGTGGTCCGCTTTGCCTCTTCTCCGGCCTAGAGAAGAGGTAAAAAGCCATTTGAATCGCATGCCATGGCAGAACTTTATAGAGAGATTGACCTTTCCCCCCACTAGCACAGCCGGCTATGACAATCTTTGAATCATATATACTGTATTTATAAAAACATTATATACATTACGTCTTTTAGAAGCTAAAAAAATAACGGTTTTTAAAAATGTACATAGCTTTATGTAAACAAAACACTAGAAAGTAAAGCAAATTACGAAAGAGTCGTACATAAACAAACACAAATATTGAAAATTTTGATAACTTTTGATATGAAGTAATATATATGTACATACACGCGCGCGCACACACACACACACACACACACATATATATATATATATATATATATATATATATATATATATATATATATATATATATACGTTTGTGCATGTATTTATGTGTGGGAATCTCTTCATATCTGCCTAATTATTCATTTTTAGTCTCTATCTCTACTTATTTTTTATTTTTATCAGTAACATTTTTCATTACTTTTTACTGGTTACTTATGTTTTAATAATTAAGATGCAAACTTTGCTTTTAAGTAGTCCACACTAAATGTTTTTACTTTTCCTTGCCAAATTATTCCGTGTATTTTTACACAATATTTATTTATTGACCGCCTAATTATATTCGAAGGAAGTGTTTATTTTTACTATTGTTAGAATTTATTATCCTCGGCAGAGATGTTACATTTTTTCCAAATATCTAGCAGCTCAAACAGATAAAAACTCTTGGCAATATTTCATATAAACTTCAGTTTTATTCTATAAGTACAAATATTACAATTAAATATAAATTTGCACATTGAATAAACCACAATACAAGCAAAGAACCAGTAGTAATATATAACTAATCAGTGAAAGAAGTGAAAATAAAGTAATCAGATTTTAAGATAAGATAATAGCCTGTAAATATTATTTAACAATATTGTGAAAGAAATTCAGAGATTATCTTTATTGCATTAATATTGATATCGATAATTTTCTTTGTACCGTTTTTTGTGGCCTGGATTGAGAACATTTATTGATATGACAGAATTTAAATACTGGTATTAGATTATTTTCGCTATAACTGATTAGATATTTATACTGATAAAGTAATGTGAATATTCATACACATGAGATGATTGTTCCATTTCAGTGGTATTGATCATGTAAGTTGAGGATAAAAGTTCATTGGTACACGGATAGCTCTTGGCTTAGAAAGTCTTCCAGTATGTAACTTAGAACAGGGGAGTTAAATCTTCATAAAATGCTAATAAACTGTTCTGAAACCGGTGCTTCTTATCTTTTTGTTTTTATTATTGTTACATTTATACCAGTAAATACGCATTTATGCATATATATTAAATATCTGCTTTAGTAATTAGCAGTAGTAGGCATTCATTAGTCTAGGGAGACGATGTGCTTTTCTTCAACACCAACAAAAGCTAATATGTGGTTTATACTGCAACTATGCCGAGTAATTATAATTCCTGGAAGAGAGCATAGAAGCTATCACTTCCGGTTAACGACTTGTGACTTTGTGCTGGTTGAACAACTGACAGCTACCGACTTGTCTCACAATCATCGATAGAGACTATCGATGGCTGTTAGACGAGACGGTAGCTGTCACCTCAATTTCACTCGCAATGTTTGAGTCAACATTTGCCAAAGTCTTCAGATATTTTCTAAAGATGCTTCACCCTGAGATATTATTGACAAATCAACAACGGTGAGATTAGAACTTGGTTCTTACGGAACACTAACGTCCTAACCCAACCATGCGCCCGTAACAATCAATATGCATTAGACATTTTATTTAAATTTCTCTACATGTGATAGTATTATTTTTCCAATTGAATTACAAGCTTCCACCCATTATTTTTACTATGGTAATGAAGATTAGAATTCATTCCAAAATTTATTTTACAATAAAGCACTTCATAAATGCATATACCTTTCCGCGCCAGAAGCTCCAATACGAACATTTCAGAGTGTTTGGGTGTCAATCTGAGGACGGTGCAGAGGGTTCGGAAAGCGTTGGGTAATTTTAATGGCGATTCCAAAGCTACGGCAGCTCGGAAAATTCACTCTGCTCATTCTGATTAGAAAAGAACTCCTTAATTTGTTGCTGAAAGCCTCAGACTCAACACGAAGGCCTACATTACGTGCTATCCATGCGCCCAGCAGATGGCTGCTGGAAGACACTATGTCAGACAACAGGTAAATATATCTATTAAAATGAGATGTCAGTGTTATTTTCATTATAGAGTAATTTAGACAATTTATCCATCGCACCCTGTACATTAATGAACTTTGTCGAGTGCTTTCAAGTCTTCGCAATCTTTCTAGACTAAAATCTGTCTAAAATGTAATTCTGCCTGGTAATATATATCTGACTATTTACATAGATTTTAACTGCGTAAAATAAAAAAACAGTCATGTTAAGATATTTCTAACTAATTTTTGTTTGTAAAAAGACATTTTTATTAATCATTACTAACCCATCAATCATGGTAAAATATAACTATATTTTTTACCCCCTACACTATAATTTAGGTTGTGATGATTACGACGTTCAAAGCTATCTACTTTAACTCCTATCATCTGTTGCAATCTCCGATGCCTATATTAAACCCCGAAATTCCTGCCAAACACTCCGATTCCTAGACAGTTTGCAACACTCTTCAAGACATCAACCATTCGTATATTATGTATCAGATTTGGTGAAAATTAATAAATTCCAAATGCAACAAGCTATCTCACTGTGCTTAAATCATACAAGTTTCTTTCCACAAACAAAAACCAAACAAAGCGTCACTATTTCAATTAGAATAGCAAATGACCTTCAATCTTTTATAGATTCAGTAGACGTCAGTTACCAATCACGATCTTATAATACACAGCTTTGGGTTCAGTATTACTTCGTGTGACTGTTGAAAATAACTAGAAATATAAAAATAAAATTTTACGATTAAATTTCTTTAAATTAATTTTGAGAAAGTTGGATTAGTAGAAAAAAGAAATACTCACACCTTAGTACCCCCTTTATCTAAAGTAAGTCATCAAAAGTGACAGATTGGTTTATTTAACCAGTATATACCCACGGAGACATGATGCGACAAGGGTCAGGCTAATGTGGGGAATCCGAGCGCGTATACTCAGGTCAGTAACAAAAATGGCCCATGCCCCCACAACCGTCGGTTGTGCTAGCCTCGGTGATGAACACTGATTCCCTCCTCTCTAATGCAATGAGTGGGTGCAGGCTCGGGCAGCTGCTCCCAAGCTGCATCTCTGTCCGCAGACAGAGCCACAACTGAGTCGCAGTCTGCTCAAAGAAGCAACTGAGTGATTATACGTCCCCGACTCCTGAAATCAGAATGGGGAGTGCGTCACACAATTTTTTTTTACTGATATTGTAGTTAAAATATAACCAAAATAGTCATTAAAATTGCATGAGTTTTAATATTTATTCTTATAAAATCACTTCCAGTTATAAAAACTGTCTTGATTGCATTCTTAGTTGCTTTATCCGGATAGTTCCATATATTGCATAAAACTATTTCGAAATCTGCCCATAATAATAATAATAATAATAATAATATTTCTGAATAAAAACGAATGCTTACTATCAATTAGAGTTAGGTGTGCGTAGCGGTTATCGGCGGAGAAAGTCGTATTGGTGTGCGAAGCTAAAACTCCAGCCGTGCACGCTGCGTAAGATTTCGCACAAATAAATTTGGTAACAGTACGATTCCATATCTTGTACTAACTAGGGTTTAATACCAGTGAAGATTGAGTCATGTACCTTTAGTTGACTATCAGTCTAGGAGAAGGATAACTGAATTTAAAACCAGTTGGGTGTGAGAAGGACGGCAGCAGCATCTAGCGAGGTGAGTGAGGCTAGAAGCCTAACTCAACATAGTTAACATAACATCATAGTGGCAACTATAATGATTCTCTTACTAATATATTTATTTATTGTTAATTTTATTTCATTGCTTTTATGGGGCGTATTATTTTATTTCTTTTTTAGTAAAATGGCTATTCGTTGATTATCCATGTTGAATATAATTACAACCTTGATATTCTTTAAATAACTTTTTAAATAACTTTTCTTTAGTCGCCACTCAAATTTACTTCCATTTATTAATTTATTTTGCAACAACTGAACACAGTCAACATATAACTGATATTCTATAATCTGGCTGTTCAATAATATTGTGATATTGTTATAATTATGAGCTAACTTCATTTAGTCTATTTTAAAACGTTTTGTATGTTGTAATCAATTGTTTTACTAAGGGGACGGGATATGAATATCTAAATACATATTTTGACTTTTTTATTTCAGTTATTAACAGCAATAATTTTTCATGAGTCATATTTTTCTTCATTATGCAAGTAACGTTTTGTGAATTTCCTGATAATGATGTTAAATATGAACACGACACACACACACACACACACACACAGACACATATATATATATATATATATATATATAGAAGAGTGGCTTGAGTAGAAACTGATCAGGTCATTTTTGTTGGTAGCTTTTTCTATAAACGTCAAAATTGAGTTCGTTATTGTTTCTGTGTAACATGATATCTAGTAAGGGAAGAGTGTTGTTGGTTTCAGTTTCCAAGGCGAAGTTTTTTGTAGGTTCAACATTGTGATGTTGGTTGACAAGATCTGTTAAATTAGTATTTTGTGGATATATTAGTAGTGAGTCGTCTATGAACAACGTCAAATATTATTTCTCCAACCTATTTTGATGCTTATAGAAAAGCTACAAAAATAACCTCGTCGTTTTCTACTCAAACCACTCTTCTAAAATTAAATCTAGAAATTATAGGTTTCTATTTGAGAGCATATATATATATATATATATATATATATAGCTGGCCACTAGTATTCGAGGATACCCGTCTACTAGGGCGGCTAGCCAGTCCCTACTGCAGGCGTTTGCTCAGGCACATTGTGTTTGTTCCATACTCACAGAGCCCTCCTGTTGATTGTACTGCAACTATGCTGAGCAGACCTTAGTTACAGTTTCTGGCAAAGAGCGTGTTATCTAGCGTGATCAACAATCTGATCAAGGCCAGCACACTCAAACCCTCAGTCACGATGACTTCTGACAGCTATCGTCACCCCCCCAACTCAATGGTAACGTCTATCCAATTTCACTCACAAGGCTTGGGTCAACCTGTGGTATGGTTTTCAGTCACTTTCCAAAGGTGCCGCACGCTGGGATCGCCCTCTCCAGACTGATAACATCAGGAAGTGTCCTTATATATATATATATATATATATATATATATATATATATATATATATATATATATATATATATATAGGTGACTATACTCGTGTCGAAAAACCTTCGAATTCTTGATTTAACAATAGCCAAATCAATCTCAAAGAGAAAAAAAGGTTTTAAAAAAGAAAGAGCCAGGGACATGAAAGTCTGTCGAAAATAATCGCACAGATATAGGTTCAAGGCCCAAAGAAAAAAAACCGATACGAGTAAACAATTAACTAAAGAGCTCGATACAAACGCAGAGCAAACCTAGTCAAAACCTAATGAGCCAGACAAACCTACCAAGGTTTCACTTAGGCAGATCGTGAAACTTTGGTAGGTTTGTCTGGCTCATTAGGTTTGACTATACATATATATGTATATATATATACATTTACGTGAGTTTTGTAGTTCTTATCGCCAAGTGGTGGATGTCCGTTCCCACACTTTGGAATGCTGATTTACCGAGCAGACGAAAATACCAGCGCACAATTAGCAAGTCCCCATTTCCGATAATTGTTCATTTTAACAAACATCAGCGCAATTACAGATTTGCTTGGACAAATATATACCTCTTTAGCAATGATGAGTGCGATGTAAAATTAATTTTCTTAGAACTTATCTATAATCTTAACTGACTTTAATGTAACTATTATGTAACAATTCTTTTTTGTTGAAAAACATATGCATTGTGTTTATTTGTTAGTCTCGATGCAGATTTTTACCTCAATCTTTTCTGGTGTACCGTTTTTCAGAATAGAAAATATATCTCCAGCTTCACAGTTCCCATAAATCAGTACAATATCTGCCATTACTTTTAGAATAACTATTATTATTATGAATATTGAAAACTAATATTGATCAAGGATAATTGTTAAGTTTGGAAAGAAGAGTTTATTTCTCGACGTAAATTGTCTGTGCTTAAACGTCCGATTTTCAAATAATCATGTTTTCAAATGACATGTACAAAGCCATCTATTGATATGTTGATGTGCGTATGAGTTTGAGAGAGAAAGAGAATATATGAATATACCAACTTATGTCTTACTTATGTATGTATGTATGCATCAACAATAACGTCATGCATAGCGATACTAATTTCGGAATTCCTTTTTATATTATGATGTACTTGCGTATAATAACAATATTTTATACAATTTTTTCGTCTCTTAGAAGACTTCACACACGATAAATATGACAATTTACTGCTCAAGGGTGCCACGTCTGAAGTCAAGGACTTCTAAGTGTTCAGACTCCAAGCGCCGTCTTATTCTGATAAGAAAATCATGTTCCTGATTATACAAAGCCATTAACTCACTATCTTTGAATTGGTTCTCCGGCCTGCTATTAGATATATATATAGAAACAGAAAGTGTTTTAAAACAAGATCTTAACTATTATCCAGTTCCTAACTTGATTGTTATGAGGAAAGCACTTATCCTGTTGGCTCTAAACAATACCAAAACATGTTTACTGAAGATTTTAATTAGTAATTGGAGCTAAGATAGCCGCTCTACCTGAGTAATCAGAGCGAAGCAGATAAAATCTAACTTGATCTCGGACTTTTTTTTATTTTTCTTGCTAAGGTTTCCTCTTGCTCTTTTAGGGTCTAGAACGACGTTATTTAAGCACTTTAACATCAGTTTTTATCTGAGATTATATTTCATATATTTTTTACTGTTTGATTTAATAATTTTTATTTTGGAGATGTCTGCCCCGTAATATTTCAAACGTGCTCTAAACTTTACCTTTTATATAAACACCTTGGTTCCAGTGTCTTCTCATGGTCACATTAGTAATTCTCTGTATAACGGCAGTAATCAGTCATCTAGACAGTTATACCTAATAAATATGAAAGCAGTAAGATCAATCAGAAATTTCATTCAGAAAATATAATAGCTAATTCGGTTTATAATTAAAATATCATTATAACACAATGTTTGACAATAATTTTTAAACTGGTACACACACACACACACACACACACACACATATATATATATATATATATATATATATATATTGGGTTGGATTGATGGAGGTGAAATTAAATTATTTTTATACACCGAATTAAAGTTAATATCAATAGTTTCGGAGACGGGAACATTAGTAAATAATGGTTCTACGTCAAATGACGCAAGAATGCCGTGGTTTCTCTTTAATTTTGTGCTTTTAAGTATTTGGAGGAATTCTTGGGTAGATTTAATGCTATAGTTAGTAGGGAGATATGGGGTAATAATATCATTGAGAAACATTTCCACCCCCATCAATCCAACCCAGTATTTTAAGAAAACTATCGCTCGCTTGTACCACTAGAGTTCCTTTATATATATATATATATATATATATATGTATACAATGATTGAAAAGTAACTCCCTATTTCATGCATAATAGACTCTTCCGTCTTGTAAAACTTATTATTAGACGCGAGAGTCCATCATACATAAAATAGAGAGTTACTTTTCGATCACCCTGTATACGCACACACGCACACACACACACACACACACACACACACATATATATATATATATATATATATATATATATATATATGCAAATGATCGATAAGTCCAAATCAGATTCTTACATTGCTCGAATACTGGCTGCTCTTTATATATAATCATATACATCCACGCACAGACACACATAAAGACAATCTAAAATGTAATGGCGCAAATTAACCGACAATCAAAATTCCATATCGCAAGAAAAAGTTGAAAACTAGATAAATATTCATTTCACTTTCTGTAAAAGAGATTGGCTGAAAAAAGATAAGAATTAAAATATTTTGCTCCTGATCAAATTTTTCCATCATACACAGCTACTTATTATCATCCAATTACTAGGTTGATACGTTAATGTACAAATACTCCAAACGCTATTTTGTGATGTTTGAGTATGTGCTCTTTTTTAAAGTCTGAATTCCGTTTATCATTTTGCACATTCGAGAGGGATAGTTATGAAAATGTACCCTCCGGAAGAGTTCGAACCTGCGTCAACCTTTGTAGAAGAAACCACCATCTGACCCGGCGTACTTTTGAAGAAATAATGGCGGACTTATAAAATCCTTTGATTCCTTAGAAATTACTTTGCATACGTTTCTTACACACACATACACACGCACGCGCACACACACACACACACACACACATATATATATATATATATATATATATATATATAGAGAGAGAGAGAGAGAGAGAGAGAGATGGCGAGAGAGAGAGAGAAAGAGATATGACTATTCATAATATTTAATTTTTTGTCTGTCTACGTTGATAAACATAAAAACACCTCTACCTCTATCTCCTTGTTTTCCAGACATGTACAGCGAGTCAAAGTTTTTGTTTGATTTGGTCGATCTGTTGATTACCTCTACGTCTATTCATAAGACATGCGACAAACCAGGTCTGTTTCAATTCTGACTGTTTGATGGGGATGAACAGTAGATATTACATCTGCCATGGTGAAGGTTGACTTCAAAACCACAAGTATTTTCACATTTGAAAAGATGAACCTTACTCACTGTAGATCTGACCCAGTGTGATGGACACAAGCTGTGTAGGCAGCAATTCTCTGACTACTGATTTTGTGGCGACTTTTATCCTACAGTTTTTCGATGTATTTGAATTACATGGTTTTCTTATCTCATTCAGTATCCTGTTACTGTGTTATACTGAAATATTAGAGAACAGTTTTTTAGTAATAACCCAGATTTGTTTCACATCGTTAGTAGTCAAAAAAGGATGTAAAAAGTCTCTACCTGACCTAGCTTTATGGAGGTTGATGACCATGTTCATTGGGTTGGCAGTTATGTTTGTCTTGGATATTCTAAAATTACGTTCTACTCTACAGCGTCTAATACTTTTGTCAAGTCTACAAGGATGACATCTAGTCATTTTTATGTTCTAGACAATTTATTTCTTACAAGCATGCCAGCTCTCGGAAAGGTGTTTTTTATGGTGTTATGATGGCCGCTTCTTTCAAGCTCTGATGGAGATTAACATACACCAGATAGCAGGCAGAAAGTTCACAAAGTCGTGAAAATAGGATATCTCTGTAGGAAGATCTTCAGCATGCGCTCATTAATATTTGTGTTATTGAAATCTACAGATAAATACCGCCTTTTGCAATATCTAGTTGTGTCGGTACTTTATCTAGTTATTGTGTGATACAATTGATTATAGTCTCGTGTACCGAAAGACTGATGCTAGAATATGTTTAAGAATTATTAACAATGTACATATCAACCCTGTCCTCGCTATGCAAGAGGCGCAGTATCTGATATGAAAGACTATCATTGCTCGAAAATGCTAATATACTGTGAATTCAATATTTTATGAATCACACATGTTGATTTTAATGATCTTCATTGAAAATATTTAATTTACAAATTTTAACTCTAAAATCTTGGCTTAAAGTGTTTGAAATATGATTTATGCAATTTCAAAGTGAGTAAAAATATAAGTATTTTTATTCTGATTTTTTGTCATATATGTGATTATTTTTCAATGTCTGATTGTTTTATACTTTTAAAAATATTTTCATTTGATCTCATCCATTAAACCCTTTTTCTAGTGCCTCTTTCTCGTAATAGTTATATTTTGTGTATGAGATGTATATCCAAATATATCAACTGCAATGGTAAAGAGTAATACATCATCCGTAAAAAACAGGTTAAATTATAAATTAAAAACTAAATTAAAATTTCAGAAATATTTTAACCTTGCTCAATGCACTATTTTAAATGTGCTATTTAATACGGTGTTCATCGAACTCAAAATAATAAACATATTTTTTCCAAAACATTTGAACAGCTTGAATGACTAGAAAATTGTATATTAGACGAACGTTTAGTTTTAACCATAAATATGAGGCAATGCGTGCCGGAAGAGTTATCTCTCATTTGGCATTTCTAAGAATTTCCGCTTATATGGGAAAAATGTTCCCTGCTTTTGGTCAGTATTCATGTATTCCTGAAAGATATTTTACTTTCCGAGTTAATTCAAACTTATCTTTAATACGTGTTTGTGTGTGCCATATGAAACCGAGTTGATAAGTCTTCTGATCTTAAATAATTAGTTCGTCTTTGGACAAAACTTTTTTATTATTTAAATATTCACTAAGCACAGCGTTCATAATGCGCATCTTTTAATTAATATGGAAAGAGTAGAACCAAATTTATATGTGACTCTTCTGTGATATTTTATTTTAATGAACTTTGTTTAAATGGATCTCTTTCGTTAAAGAAAAATAAGCCGCTGTAACCAGACTAGCAACTAAGTGTATTAATGAATGAAAAAGAAATGAAAATCTCTATTTAATCATTGTACACACACGCACGCACAAAATACTGAATCTCTCTCTCATAGAAACACACACATATATATATATATATATATATATATATATATATATATATATATATATATATATATATATATATAAATTCTGGAGTGTGGAAAATTTCTCACTTCACAAAATATGACTAAATGAACGAATAACTATTTATTTGGGATCCGTTTTTTGTCGAGTTGAAAACTAATTAGCTAATTCTTTTTTATAATAAATACGAATAAAAATAAAATATGTGTATCAGTAAGAACTCAAAAGATTAGTAAAATATAAAAAGTATTAGATAATTTACTCACATTTTTATTAAATTAAATGGATCTTGAGACATTTTAAACAAATAATAATGTTTTTAAGATTTCAAACCCTCCTCACATAAAAAGAAGAGAAAGACAGATGATAATGATAGTTCTTTGTAAAACAATGCATGTTTAATGAATTGCAAAGATTTTCACCTATTTACCTAACTCAAGTATAAATGATTAGACAAGTCTTTCTTATTGCATGTCACTTACAGGTCATTTCAAACACCCACTGATATCCAATTTTCTATAAATTTTTCTCCATTCAGTGATAATTTGCATAATTTAACAGAGTTTTGAATTTCCTACATTATTCGTTCACAATTGGTATATTCTTCTAATATCGCAGATTCTCAAATCTTCTATTAGTTTATTATCCATGACAGCTGTTTTAATTAATTTATCCTGTATCGTCTTATTCTTCTCTTTTCTCTCTTCTTCTAATTCTTTTTAACTATTTCTACCATTTTGATCTCTTTTTACCCATTCTTTCTGCCATTATTCCTTTTTGGCTCAAATTATTTTTCTTACAATCTTTTCCATCTACCTTCGTCTTTAATCGCTCGTTTGTTCATCCCATAACGTCCTTTTATATTCTTCGTATATTGACAATTTTCTTCCTTCATCTTAGTTTACTGTTCGTTTACTTTTGCTGTAGTGACAGATAGACATAATATTAAACTGTCTTTATCCTGCCTAGTAGCTAGCCAGTCTTTTCGCTTGATTTTCCATCCTGTCGTTCGGCCCCTAAGTAATTAGCTATTAGGAAAAGTATTACATATAAGGCTTATATCAATGAATCTGAGTCAGGCAAGGTTTGGATGGTCTCTATGTTTCTTATTGTTATCCTTCGTGGCGGCCCCACTCCCTCCACACTCAGGCGACTTTTCTTATTCTTCTGGATTATCTGAATATGCCCATAGATGTAAGAAGCGAAAGAAGATTGCGAAAGGCGCATAGATATGAGGATTTATGTTCTTTTAAAATCTTCAGCTAGGAAGAGTCATTTTGCTGAGTCACTACTCAGTTATTTATATAAAATAAGCTTTAAGGCTTATCAAACCTAAGAGAGATCGAATTTTTTTATTCTCGCTGTTTCCGATCTCTAAAATGATATATTAACTCAATCAGTCGACATAATTTCAGTTATAAAAAGTTTTGTATTCCTACATTAAATTTGATAACGAGAAAAATGCTGATTTTTCAACTCAAGTAAAATTCTTCTTCTATATAAATAGGTTTTTCATACAAATTAGAATAAAGATTTATTCTTTTTACTTCCTTTTGACGCTAAAACATGAGAAAATTTATGATTTTTATTTGTTATTTTTGTTTGTTTGTTTAATTGTATATCAATTCCTTATGGGTCATTTAATGCTGAAATTTAATTTTCTTGGGAGCATTAGTAATTTCTTTTACAAAAATATATTACTGGTAATATTATTTTTAGAAAAAGGTATTTCTGGTATTTTTTTTACTATGAAAATGTATTACTAGCACCTTCACTATAAAAATACATTTCTACGCTTTCATAGGGTGAACCTGGGAACAACAGCAATTAAGAAGAGCTTTCACGCTTCTCCAAACTTCCCGATCAGTGACCTTGCTGTAGGATTTAGTTTATCGTCATGCCTTTTACAGCTGTCGATGAAGTTATATCGCCTTTCTATAAGAGTAAATCAATACAAAACACGAATTATTATAATTTTTTCATCCAAAGTGGAAATAATTACTTATCTTAATATTTAATAGTTCAGTGTGTTAGAAAAACAGTCCAATGGTAAGATTAACTGAAACATATGAAAGTAGTATCATTAGAGTTTGCTTTTATTTTATATAATTATACCTGATTTTATTCTTTCTTTTAAAATGTTTCAAAATGAATAAAATATATAACCATTATTTATTTTGGTTTAAGGTGTTTCCAAATGTTAATTCTGGTTAAAGAAAAAATAGAAGCAATTTAATTCCGTAGCCTCACTAATATATCTAAAAGATATGATCCGTTACTTCATCAGAATTGTTCCTGCGATTCGACTCCACCTTATTCCATTTAAAACATCAACCAACACGTCTGTTTTGTTCTTTAGTCACGACTAAAACTGAAACAAAAAGTACAAAAAAATAAGAGAACGGAATTTTTCATATAGTTTTCTCAGTGTGTCTTTGTTTTCCCCTTCTCATTGTTTCTTCTTTTCAACTCATCTCATTCGTTCTATCAGTTTTTTCTTGGTCGCTTTCTCTTTACTCACGGCATGGTCATGGTTAGAGTAGCAATTGTAAGCATTTTGTTGGTCACGAAAAGATTCTAAAAACGGAAAGAAATAGTTGTCATTTTATATTTGTTTTATTTAAACTTCACCGATTTTAGTTTATTTAAGCCCTTTTAATTGAGAAAAATCAGAAAACATATCAGTCACGGAAAATACAAAAGAGTAAACAATATATCATTCACTTGTTTCCGGTTTCATTGATAGTTTTATTTGTTGCAATTCGTCTTGTTCTTAAGTTCTTTTCTTTCTGTTATATTATCTTTTGTCTATTGTTCTACATTATTTTTCCTTATGTTTTTCTATTGTATTTTCTTTTCGTGGATTATTATTTACGTTTCTTCTCCTTTTATAACTTTTCTTATTTTTTTCTGTTTAGTTTCCTTTCGTTCTAGTTATTTCCTTTGCATTATTCCTTTATTTCTTGTCAAGTTAATTTAAATGTCTCCTTATGTATTCAATTTTTTGTTGTGTTTCTTTAATATTTTTTCTGTGCTTTATTCACGAAATTTTATTATCTGTCATTGTCTACTTTATTTGTGTAAGGGATAAACATAAAAATCTTCTACATTTCAACAAAAATCTCTTCAGAATTAATCAGTAAAGAAAACCCGATAGAGAAAAACAAATCAAGAAAAACGAAATAAGATTTCATTCTGATTATTATTTATAGACATCCAACATCGCAACGTTTTAAACATTCAATTTTTATGTTGTAGGATATTTTACGCATCTCCAGCTCTTTTCAAGAACTTTATGATCATCAATTAATGCTGAATTGTAAAAATAGGCCATTGAAATAAAGTGTGTCAAATCCTTGCAGTTAACATGCGTGTAATATCTTTTTCATTCAATTTTCTCCATTTACAAGGGCTTTTCAAACGAGCATATGTGGGTAGCATAATGGATACAGTCTCAGAATGAGTAATTACAGAACTGAGCTTGAATTCCAGTCAGGTTTGTTACATTAATTTACGTCCAAAAACTCTTTAGGAATGTGTGAACCCGTCGCTTCTTCCACATCAATTGGTTAGAAGAGTGAAATTGTATCTGGAAAAGTCATTTTTTTATATTTAAAAAACGAATTCATACAACGCAAAATATATTCCTTCTTTAATTAACCTACACCTGGTTGATAGACCGTAAAGAAAACCTAAAACAAATCAGTCAAATTTCCAAACGACGTTTAAACTTGATTTGTAAATATTTTGGCTTACATTTTAATTTGGAATCAATTTACCTGATACATTTTCCTGTATGTTGAACTTGGAGTTTGAATTTTCACATATTCATTGCATAATTACAAATCCAAGACAATCTAATTCATCATGAATTTTTCATTAAACCGTAGGCAAGCATTATATTGAAAAGAATTCATTGTCTTCGTGTGTATCCATGTAAAACCATAAACAATACTCTGCTTTCTTAAAATGATTTATTATAGGGAATCAAACTCATACCAACCAACCAACTAAGTTACATGTACGTATATAAAACTTTTTCAACCTGTGATTAATACTGGAATAAAAATACCGGTACTTCATGTTGATGATGAAGAAAAGAGCCGATGTTTAGTAAAACACGATTAATATAATGATCGAGGATTTCCATCGTCATTCAAACGAAAAGGACAAATAATACACAATGCATCGAATTGAAAAAAATAAAGTATTTAATATTTCCCTGCTAAACACTTAAAATGGATATAAATCTTGCACAACATATTTTCAAATACGTACTCAGTAGATCAGCTGCATATTTTCAATAAATAAAAACAAACTATATCCCAATTTCTTTTTATGACATACGGCTTGTACACTTATTTTGGCACTGATAATTTGTATTTAATATTTATTTTTCTGTTAAGTCCTTTATATAGACTTCTTTAATATCTTTTCACATTATAAAGAACAATACAAATATTGAAGGTTTTATACATATGTTTTATATATTATGCAAAAGCGTTTGATAACGTGTAACACAAAGAATTGTTTGAAATGCTAGGTAAGCTTGATTTATTTGGGAAAGATATTAGAATAATCCAGAACAAGTATACGGATAGAAATACGAACAGAAAATGCATTCAGTAAATACACAAAATAGAAAGAGGCGTAAGACATGGATGTGTCTTCTCACTCGCCCTATTCAACCATTACACCGAGGCAATCCGGAGATAATTAGTCCTATCTTTGATTCATTATTGACAGTCACATTCTTCACAATATCTTAACTATGTTGATAGCAAACACTGAAAGGAAACTACAGAAACTCGTACAGAAAGTAATAAAAGAAAAGAAAAGAATATAATAGTTTTAATAAGACTGTAAGTCTAGTTGTATAAAAAAAAAGAAAAATTAAAACTAAAAATTGGAAACATCCAAATAAAAGCAAGTACGAAAATTTAAATGTTTAGGTAATGTTTAACAGAGGACATCAAATGTGGCATTGATATCCGAAGTCGAATTGGGATAGCAAATGTTGCTTTCGAAAAGTTCGGCAAAACATTAAGAAATAGGAACATTTCGTTAGAAACAAATAAAAGAGTGCTGAAGCGATCATGTAATATCGGCCCCCCTATATGGCAGGGAATGCTGGGCAATTTCTTTAAGGTAACAAGAACACCATAAACTGAACATGTGAGCAACGAGTTTTAAGTGAAATGGAAACCAAAATGATACCTACACAGAATTAAAAAGGAACAATGGCAATTTCTAGACAGCATAAAAGAAAAGAGGGCTTCGATAATTTGTCAATAACAGAATATACTGAAGGCAAGAGGGACAGAGAAAAAACAACGAATAACCTACCACACAAACCTACGTAAATGTTTGTCAGAACGGATTAGGAGAGATAGCAAAAATAAAATCCTTACACAGTGCTACGAAAGGCAGGAAGTTGTGGAGAGCTATCATAACTCAGGTTCTGAAGGGACTCGCCACATAGAAGTTGTATATTTTTCATTAAATAATAAAACAGCCTATAGCCCAATCTCTTTTTATGACATATCTTTCGTGTCTAACTTTGAAACTTAGCTTGCACGCTTATTTTATCATTGATGATTTGGATTTTTTCTTCGTGCTTACTCTATTCTAGATATAATTATAAAAGACCAATAAGATAAAATTTATTTCCAAGCAAACATCGATGCGTTATCATACAAAATGAGTTGAATATTCCTCTGAAATAATATTTAGAACTACATTATTCTCGAAAAGAAAAACCGAAATTTTCTGTCAGAAGTATCGCTCACTATTTCATGTAATGACTGCGGACAAAGGATGTCGGTGTCCAATCATGACTTTGGTTTTTTGCAGCGTACCGACGTTTAATGACTTTGCATGCAATAGTAAATTAATCCTGCCACTTCTTAGGAAATCAGTTGGCTGCATCACGAATAAGAGAAATGGCCATTAGCATAGCACAAGTAATTATAAAATAAAAGAAGTATTATCGTATTCAGTTTCTATCATGCGAAATGGACGATCTAATTGACCAGAAGTGAGGATGCATATTTATTTAAAAAAAAAAAAGATTAGATTTGTGCTTACATTAATCATTTGTAATAAGTACGCATCATACAAGACTGATTATAAAACTAGACATTTCCTCAGGGGGGAAGATGGACGGTTATCCAGATTTATCACTTTTTTCAAAGGTTATATTGACTTTTTAGGAATATCCAGCATGAAAATAAAATGTTTTTATAATTATTTCAATTTTAGTTAATGTGGTCATCTGTTTTGACGCCTTCAAAATTTATCAAAATCTTGTTTTGCTTAAGAGTTTGGGTAACACCTGAAATGACATAGCTATTTAAAAATCATGATTGAATCTGGCATATGGTCGCAATAATGAAGCAGATAGGGAGAATGGGAATCACTTCAATGGCATATGTGTCTACGAGACAATCTTACTGACCATTGCATTATGGTAGCATAGCTGCATTTACTTGCTTAAAAGGTTTTAAAATAACGGTTTTCTCCAAATAGGTATTTTTGTTGAATTTGGTACCGCCTTTAACTAAATACTGTTTTTTCACCACTGTAAAACTGCATTGAAGCAGTTTCATCTTTAACTCTGTGGTTCAATCCAGAAACTATAATGTTGATTTTACTTGTTTGCTTTGTTTTAAGGCATAACAATCTTTTTCATGTTCTTTAATGCTGATTTTTGCCGTTCTGATAAACATTAGACAGGTAGATACAGGTTAAAAAAAGGAAGACATAATAGGTTCACTATGTACGGAGTCAAGAAGGTAGATATAGGTCTGGTTTGCAAGAGGGTCTAAAAGATAGGCATAGGTCCGGCTTGTACAGGGATAAAAAAAGGTTAGGTTCGGATTGTACCAGAAGCATGAAGGTAGACATATGTAGGTGGCGACTTTTGTGAGACGGGTCAATCCATCTTCATGAGAATGCAGTCAGCATATTCTTGAACCTAAGTGACAGGACGAAAAATTTTGAAACTGTGATATAAAAGGAAAAACTAATGCATGGAATAGTAAGGATGAAAAATTATAGCTTTCCAATGCCACACCCATCTGGGAACGACTGACGAAGAGGTAGTACTTCACCAAAGAGAAAAAAGGATTTCCTGAAAAGGCTTTTCATCTCTTATGGATTCAATTACCATCAACGAGAATCCGAAGAATTCGACTTGAAGTCCTGAAGGCGCAACGATCAAGCAACAGTCCTCGTAGAGTGAAACTGCAATGACAAAAAGCAAAATAAGTGTGGCAGTTCTGCAAGGTCTAGGTTTCTACCAGCTGTTGGATTTGAAGGTGTTCTAATAGGAATGAGCAGCGGGTTCGTTGCATTCATGTACGCACAAATACCCTTTGGGAATGTATAAATACATATCTTCCCCCAGCTATGTATTAAATAGTGAGACATATCTAGAAAAATCAATCATATTCTACAAAAAAAAGATGATTAATGATATATTCCCTAGAAAAAAAAGAAATTATTATTCCAATACAAAATATGTTTCGGATTTAAATAACCTACCAAGTAATAATAAGGCATAAAAAGCAAATGAAATCAAACCAACCGGCCGTAAAAAAATCTACTTCGCCATCGATGTAATAAATTATAGCTTTCACAGGCCATCTGTGGGCCGGTAACAAATACGGACACATCTAAAAATAATTCGTTCGTTAAGCCAGATCATAATAGGACAAATTCTGAGAAGCCCATTGTCAAAATTTAATTAAAAAAAACATGCCAAAGTATTTTTATGTATATATATGTATGTGGGCAGGTATCTTATAACAAACAAACAGATTGATTGATTGACTGATTGATTGATTAGATTTTATGGCTTATCAACCCGTTGCAGATTATTTCAAACCAGAAAATATTTCTTTCCCAAGGGTACTTGCCCTAAGTGAATATAACGAACCCACCGAGAATTGGAATTCAGCTCTCCGATTAACAATTTTGAACCATTATCCATCAAACCACCCGCGCATCCAAGCTGGCAACATGAGGTATTCCAAAAGGGTCACTCGTCTAGGTACTGACCAGGCTCAATATTTATTATCTTAGATGATCGTACGAGAACCGGGGTTTCAACGTGATGTGGCAGTAAGTCCACAAACAGGCAGAGTAGGACGAAAATAGCAAATTATAAGATCACTCACCTCACACGCGTGCAATTCAATACATAGTGCTGAAAAGTTCTCGACTAGACCAAGAAGCCAAATAGAATACCTGTTGTTTGGTCCTTTAGTCAAATTTTGCGAAATGGATCAAGCTAGCAACTTTTCATCACCTCCTTGTACTAATGACACCATGAAGCCTGCATACATTTTGGAGTAATTTTCCTTCTCTATACATAAATATAGATAGATAGACAGATAGATAGATATAATCACATATAAACATATGTCTATATAAATATAAGAAACTTTATCATTAATGAGCAGTGGAAAAAGTCAAATTAATAGATACTAACTAATTAGTAATTAGTCATGAAGTTTCTCCTACATAACTACATATTTCATCACTCCGAAACCGGTTAATGAATGGGTTCATTTTCTTGTTAAAGAAAGAAAACAGCATCTGAGATAAGGAAAAGAATATAGTCGTAGGTTGGCAAATGATAGCGTTTGGCAGCTGTGAACTGTCTGTTACCATGGCAACTGGCTTTAAGATACTTTAAAATGAAGTTTAATTTAACACACTTTACTCATTTATTGTCCACTTTGTAGGAATCGTACACACGATGGAAAAACAATGATGCATCAATAGACAGTGTACGTTATTTAAATTTCACATCATATACTTTTACAACGTCAATGGCATGCACCCCCCCATATATATATATATAGAGAGAGAGACAGACAGACAGACAGACAGACAGAGACAGAGAGATACAGAACTATTTCTGTCTCCCATCAGTATGGCTGATGCTAAACTGCAAAAGAGCAACACATCCCGCCTTCTTGGGCTCAATTTTTCCACTAACATGAACTGGAGCAACTATATGAAATCAATTACTATGTCTACTGCAAGGAAAGTTCGTACACTGTGCCGTGACAGAAAATCTTTCACGTCAGAACCCATCTTGCTCATTTATAAATCTACCACTAGTCCATGCATCGAATACTGCTGTCATATCTGCTCTGTTACTCCTGCTGTACATTTCTGACAAAATCCAAAGGAAGGGTCTGTAATCTATGTAATCGATCCTGACCAGACATCTCGATTGTCTTTTCTACAAATATTTTAATCGAAACTGCTCTGATGAGCTTTTTCTCGGGTACCCCGACTACATGAATTTAAATATGCTACTAGATTCCACCCTTTACTGTTGAACTAGCTAGATGTAATTGCCACTTCTACTCTAATAGTTTATTTTCTCGTACTACCCACCTGTGGAACTCCCTTCTGATTTCTTGTTTCCGTGATAACTGCAATCTTCAAAAGTTTAAATGAAACATGAGCAGCTCGGTTCCTTTTTTGTCCTTTCCTCAATCCTCCCCATTCCCAGTCTTCTCGTTCTCTTTCACTTTCACTCGCTATGACATCTTGGGTTCTACTGCCATTGTCGCCTTGCTTGGGATGAATGTATTAAAAACAATATATGCATCTATGTATAAGCGACTATGCAAAAGTATTAATCCAACCCTCCATTTATTTATATTTTGCTACCAAAGAGCTAAGTTTTAAGGTGGCCATGAGTAATGGTTCTTCAGGCTTTCAGAAGGTCTTTCAAAGTTTTCTCTTTAGACAGCGTTTTCTTTTTTACCCATTTTCATTTCTGCCCTTCTGTTTGACCATTTTCATTGGAAATATATGTTTTACAAACAAAAAAATACTGATATTTGAATCACTAAAGAATAAAAAAGCACCCAGCACAAGAGATGTACCAACTTTCTGTGTACACATAACAGACAAACTAGCAAAGAAACAATTTTAAATTGTATCTTAAGTGACTTTGTTCTAATTTTTAATCGAATATTTAAGCGCATACCTTTTTGCTCCTATATGTTTGCAGGTATTGTATCTTCAAACCATGCCAAAGATAACATAGTTTGACAGGTATTAAAAAGTAATTTTTAAACCTACATAGGATATCTAGGTATGGTGTGAAGTGTGTCCTTAAAAAGATTGAGGAAGTGAAGGACAAAAGAAGTGGAAGATGAACAGTTGAAAGTCATGTCTTTAAGGAATAGAAAAAAACTCAGCAAGGACGTGTCAAAGGACATGAGAGACTCAACTGGTCCTGCAGTCGATCTATCTACTGTTCACCGAAGCCTCACCGGATAGAGTCTCAACGGAATGGTACCTGTCAAGAAAACATTGTTAAGGAATCGAAACAGGGAAAAAAGGAGTTGGGTTGAAAACCAACGACAGTAAATATTAATGAACCTAAATTTTAAGTTTATGGTTCATATCGTCTTATGTACGAAGGAAGTCAGGAGAGAGGTACAACTAAGTGTCTACAGCTATCTGAAAAACACTGAAGGATCTGTCATGGTATCGAGCTGAATTTCAGACTGGTGTTGGGGATCTTATCAAAACTGATGGAATAATGAAGAACAAAATTTACTGAGTTACAAAGGACAGGGGGTTGTGGAGAACCATGATCGCCCATGCCCTAAAGGGACACGGCACAAAGAATGACGACGACGACGACGAAGAAGAAGAAGAAGAAGACGACGAAGAAGAAGAAGAAGAAGCTTTGTTTGATAAAAATGACACTCGGTGAGAAAACTAAATGATTACTGAACATAAGAAAAATTTTGCAGCAAGTTTTAGATGAACAAAAAGTGTTGTAGAAAATGTTAGATGTTTTTGCAACTTTAAAAAGTAATGAGAAAATAAGACGAAAAGCTAATTGTGAGCAAGATTTCGTCTTTCAGTCATTAATTATTAATATCTGCTATATTTAAAAAATTAAATTACTTTCCATTTTGTTTAGTTTAATTTTTAACTATCAATTGGTTTTCATCTCGTCAAACAGCCCACCTTTCTTTAATCAACTGAAAGAATTGTTTGAAATTTAGATCATATTTTTTACTTTTTCTTTAAACACCCTCATATTACATTCCAAAGATTTTCGAACGAAGAGACAGAAACAAACAGAAAATGAAATTTCCAAAAAAATACCCTCTTTACAACTATTTTAAAATCTAATTACCATTAAATTTTATTTTTTTATTTTTGCTCTGTCTTTCTCTTCGAAACATTGCATTTTTTTTTACAATATTTTCAAATTTTTTTCAGTCTTGTAATTTTCTTCAATTTCTTTGCTTCCATTTTATCTTGACTGTTTACTTGCCGCGGATAGCCAGACGTTTTTTTCATTATTTCGAAGCTAAATCGTTACATTTAAAAGCCAAACAAATTCGCTTCGTTTCGTAACATGTCGAAAATATACTTGAATGAAGCACTTAATTTTTTTAATTCGACTTTATTTTACTTATTTTTGCGGGCTATATTTGGACGCATCATGTTAATATTCTCGACTAAATTATACGCACTGTCCAAAAAGTTAATGGAAATTTTGTTCTCTTTTATTTCAGCTGCTTCTTGCCATTTTTCGTACATTTAGCAAAATCTTACAACTTTAAAACTTTTTATATTGACACATACCTCTATCAAGTATGTCTTCTTTTTTCCAGTACGTTTTCCTGCTTTTTATGATGATGGGCTTCTCTACATTTTATCTTTCCACTTTTTCTTTTCCTCCCTTCCATTTCCGTCGTGATTTCCGTCTTGATTCTCCAACTTCACAAGTCTTTTTCATTACCGTCTCTTCTATTCTTTTCATGTATAAGATATGCATTTCATGTTGCTTTTCCTTACGCTTATATTTTTTATACGTATACTTTTCTTTACTTCAACCTTTCATATTTCCCTTTTAGACTATCTATCTCAATATCTATCTATCTATTTTATACTATTCTATCATTCACTTTCATGTTCTTTAACTCATTAATTTTCATGCTGTTTCTCATTTTTTTCTAATTTCTCTAACTTTGTTAATTCTACATTTTGCATATCTGCTTATTTCTAACCATCTATCGAGATCTTTCCTCCACTCTCTTCTCTATGACGTAGTTTCTTTGCTTTCAAGGCAAATTTCCTCTTATTTATCACCTTGGTTTTTAATTCAACCTTGTATGGAATTCTTCTTTCGCTCCCATTCGTTTCGCACTTTTTTAAAATTCACTCGTTTTTACATTCATTTTAATTTATTTTTATTATGATTGAATTTTCCTACAATGCCTTGTATTTCTGGCTGTTCTATAAGTAATGACGAAAAGAATAATATACTCACTTTTTTTTCTTGTTTTCTCTTAATATCTTACCAGTTTATCCCTTCTCTGTCATTCAAACTTTCTCCTACAATTTAATCTATACTCACTTTACCCTATCTTTTTTATCTGCTGACAAGTATCTATCTCTTTTTCTTAACTTCTGCATATTTTTTTATCTCCGTTTCTTTATATCTTTTCTTTCTCTCTCCCACCTACTCTGTCACTCGTTTCAGCTTTATTTTAATATCCTTTAAATCAGTTATACTCTGAAAAAAAAGACTCATTTTAGTTAATAGAATATTTAATTACTCTTAAGCGCTTCCGCTGATTTGAAATCTTTTGAATAATGTGAAGGGTGGTTGCTATTCTAAACATCTGTTCAGAAGTCTCCATTCTGAAAATGTACGCCATTTGAAGCCGCCTACACAACAAACTATATTGTTATTATTATTATCATTTAAAATAGGAATAGCATGAAGAGTAGCATTATCTTGAAGTATGTGAAGCATTCATGGGAATTCAGATTCGAGATATTGTTCAAACGAGAAAACACATCATTCTAGTTTAATATCACGTACAATTACGCGCTTATTTTTTTTACAGAAACGTTGATGATTGTGCAAAAAAATATCACAAAACTAAATCTCTTTGAATGTCGCTTTTTTCAGTCTATAAACTTAATCAAATATGCGTGCGGAAAAAGTAAACGTGTAATTTTACCGAAATCATACTGCAATCAATTATATTTAAGATGTTTTTCGTAGTTACTAACGTTTGACAAAGACACACACACACACACACACACACACACACACACACATATATATATATATATATATATATATATATATATATATATATATATATATATATCGATCCAGGCTTGAGGCAATAGGATGTCTAGCTACACTGATGAGTTGTGAAACAGCGAATCAGTCTGTCTGTGGATGATAATATATATATATATATATATATATATATATATATATATATGCTCCTGAAAAGCTCGGTTGAGCTCTTCGGTGATAAAAGTGACTTTGTAAACAGTGCCTATTACTGCGGCTGATGCAAGACTCTCCGTTAAGACGAATCGAATTCTCAGGTCACTGGCGTGTTTGTCTAAAAATAAATACGTCTAAATTCACCTTCATCCCTTAGGGGTAAATGGCTTAGAGGCAAAATCTCCGACTTATACTAAATCAGCAGTTGGATTTCGATCTCGGCTTGAGGGAATCGAATTTCTAGCTACACTGATGAGCTGTGAAACATCGAAACAGTCTGTCTGTGGATGACAATATATATATATATATATATATATATATATATATATATATATATATATATATATATATATGAGCGCTTGAATGTGTCTAATGAAATAAAATAATAATGTCATCATCAATTAAACAATAAATCATGGGCGTTGATTGCTTGAGTATCGTTTACCTTCATAGTTTGCGCAGATGTATATGACTCATTACATCAAAAACCCTCATTTGTTGAAGGTAATACACACACATACGCACATATACATCCCTTCTACATATATATAAACCCATACCTACGGATGTTACTGGCATGGTAACAGACACGGAACTTGTCCCGGCAATAACCTATACTTGCCATGTTGCAGATAACTGTTGATAAGTAGTCTGACAAAATGTCAAAAGAACTGGATGTGAATCCAGTTATGCAGTGGGCAATTTTCATAGCAGTGGCGACAGCGATTAGTGTGACTTGAAGAACTACGCGAACATTTTCCTGACAACATGATCACTGCTGTGAAAGTCTGTAAAAATCTGTTTTCATTGCTCAAAACTTGCACTATCAGGTGCCGTTAATGTGCACCCTGTATCTTTTTTAATTCCCATGTAAATTAATTAAAAGAATTACTTTCGGGTTGTCCCTCATATATATGACTAAGCTTGTTTTCAAATAAATTCATAATAATTTATGTTATAAATAAAAGATTGGCTTGATTGGTCTCTCAATTTTTTCAGTGGAAAGAATCTTCCTGCTTTAAGTAATCAACATTTAACATTCGCATATATATATATATATATATATATATATATGTATATATGAACACTATATATACGAAAGATGTATACAATAATGAAAGCCAACTATTGCACCAGAGTAACAAATTAGTGTTCAAATGTCGACATAAAAACAAATTCAAATTTTCATAATATAATTTTGCCTTAATTAGCTACCCTAAATCACTCACCGACTCCCATACCCACTAACTCTTCAAATGTCGACATAAAAATAAATTCAAATTTCCAAAGTGAAATATTGCTTTATTTGGATACCTTAAGTCACTCCACCACTACCACCTCCTCTAAAACCTTTTAATGCTATATTAATTATAATTTATAAACTTTACTCTACTTAGAATATTTCCCTAATTCTCTTTGCATTAATCCCTTACGTCCATGTTACCTTATACATTTTGAAAAAATTATTTTTAAATTCATTTTTAATTTAAAATTTATTTTTCCTATTTCTAATACCCCCCCAATTTGTCTTCATATGGTTAATATTCTCTTACATTATTTAATACACCTTCTCCTTTTTAAGATAGATAGTTACCACTCTCCCTGAACTCTGTCTACTTAAATATTGACAAGTAAACTCTGTATTAGGCATTTTCGACAAGATAAATTTTAGGTCGACCCTTTAAGCTTCCAATCTCACTCATTACAGTTAACTCCTACTTCTTGCTTCCTCTAGCTCTACAGACTTGAACTTCATTCCACACCGAGGTTGATAAGACAGACGACCGATGCCTTTGCCTACCAAAATAGGCTATTCCCCATATGAGGTAATTTGGGATTTCATTGTTTATCAGTTATATATATATTAGAATTTTAAAACAAATACATGTTAAAAATCACTACACAATGGCAATTATGTTTCAACACTACAAGGGGTGACAAGGTTACGTTAAATGATACATTAAGGTAGGGTAGGGGTACCTGTTGAACAGGCATCCCTACTCTACCTTAACGTAACCTCATTTCGAAAGTAACTCACATTTTGATAGAATAGTTGTCAGGAAAATTGAATACCCTGCCACCCCTTGTCAAAATGATTGAATTTCCCTGTATCCTTAGAAACTAATATTAAGAATGTATGTGCTTATAAAACTCAGTAAATTTCAAAATAAGTTATTCCAAAATTCGCTTGTAAATGAAACAGTTCTAGATATTTCATTCTATAATTAAAATTTAAGTTTTCAGTTTCTGTTTTTGAAACATGGTAATTCTTGTGTAGCGATGAAACCATATTTTTAAATTAGTAAATTTATAATATTTATGCTCTACAGAATTGTATTGAGCACTGTTTTTTTTTAAATAAAAATAATTAATAAGAACATTGGATTATAAATCTTACTGTTCCTTCTCTTTATTTTAAACACACACACACACACACACACACATATATATATATATATATATATATATATATATATATTTATATACGAACGCACTCATATACGAACTCATGCAAAAATAGATAGATATTAAACTAACTGAAAGTTAAAGGGAACGTACCAAATCAAACACTAACAAAAGAAAACCTGGAAAGCTGAAACCTTACCAAAACAACAGCGCTCAATGCTTATAGTATAAACAAATCGGTAATAGGGACATAAACCAAGATAACGCTGTAATAATAGCAGCAATCAGAAATACGTTGGAGACGCCAAACTATAACCGCAATTTTCACGCCCAACCCACGATCATTGGTCGATTATCATTAAGATAATAATCATCCGATGATCGCGGTTTTATCGTATAACGCCGAATTACGATTATAGGTTGGTGTCTCCAGACGTATTTCAGGCTGGCGTTCTCTCTTTCTTTCTTTCTTTCTTTCTTTCTCTCTCTCTCTCTCTCTGTTTTTCTCTCTCTCGCTTTCTATCTATCTATCTATCATTACTTAAATGTTATTTTTAGCAGATACCCGTGTTTCTGTAGGACGTCTACCAACCTTCGTATTCAAGAAAACTTAATAAAGAAAATGTGTTGTCCGACAGGATTCGACCCCGCATCTCCCTTCGTACGAGGAGGCAACGTTTGACCAACATATTCAGAAATTGCAGCAAGTTATTCAATAATTAGAAAGGAAACATTTGAATATAATACTACGTGCTCATATATTGACAGCGCATTCCTGAAGAATTTCTTTTGAGGACACCCAAAAAATACTCACACGTGCATTGTTCAACCATTCAAATAAAATATTCAGCAAATATGTAAAGACAGAAGGATGCTAAAGTGTGAAGGATAATTGTAAAAATTATAGGGAAAGAGTCATGATATATATATATATATATATTTATATATATATATATATATATATATATATATATATATATATATATATATATATATATATATATAGTATTACATTGTGAGAGTGTTAGGTGGCTAAATTGCTTGTTCATTTTCCTTAGTTTACTGGTGGAAAGGCATTTTAGGGAGGCAGGCTTTTGTCTTAATGTGCTCAATATCAAAAGGTAAGGATAGAACGTTAATAGAATTAATGTGGAGAAAATTGTCACTTAACTGAGTGGTGTTATTTCAGTCATGCTGACTTCGAAGTTTCGTGAGCGCATTGTTGTAATGCCGTCATTCCTCAGGGCTATTTGCTACTCGGTATTTACCCGAGACCTCCCCACAAGGCTGGATGTGGCACAAGGCCAGTATTTAACGTGGGGTTTCTGAGCGCGTACACTCGGGCAAAAATTCCCCGTAGATCCCGCGTATATAGGGTCGGGTTATTGTCTACTTTTCCCTAGACGAGACTTTGCCCGTAAGCATATCCTCGCCTGAGATCCTCTCCGACCGAAAGCAGAGTTCGACAAGCTGAGCTCTAATATACTCTATTGGCTTCTCTGCTGCTACTACTCAAACTTTTCGTATTTGCGTATAGTTTGGTGTAATTTGATATCTTTGTACTAGCGTGTGATTTTTTCACTTTTTTTTTTTTATTTTTTTATTTTAAGCGTATCACCCCAAGCAAGGCTGGAGGCCACTATCACGCATGGGGTTACAGAAGGGTTGGAGGAAGAGCAGATAGGAGTGGTAAAGGAGAGGATGTGGAGAAAGAGAAAGACAGTGGGTCGATAAAGGCAAGGGGTTTACAGAAGATTTGGAGCGGGAGCAGATAGGAATGAAAGATGAAAGGATGTGGAGAAGGGAAGTGGATAGATCAAGGCAACTGTAGATGTCGATTGACGCTACATTAAATCGTTGGAGATTGTATTTGTCAGGGAAGCAGTAATAGGGAAGGGAGTTCCATAGGCGAGATGTGCGAGACATGAAGCTATTGGAGTAGAAGAGACGTCTACATCTAACAGTTTCAACGGTGAAGGGGTGGGAACGGGATGCCAGCTTCGTAGGACGTTTAAATTCACGAGGCCTAGGGACAAGCGAAAGCAGCTCCTCGGAGCAATTACCGTGAAAGTACTTGTAAAAAAGGCAGAGCGATGCAACATCACGTCTGTGAGAGAGCGACTGCAGACGAGATGACAGATCAGGGCCAATCACATTGCATATCCGTCTCCGGATCTTATCAAGAACCCTGAGGCAAACAGCAGGGGCCCAAGACCATATATGGCAGCAATACTCCATGCAAGGGCGAATGGTCGATTTATAGACTTGGAGGATCGATTCCGGGGAGAAAAATTTAATGGCTGTCGTAATATTTGTTTTTATCTTTAGATTTTTTGCTATTTTTAAGTGGTTTGGGATTTCTTGTTAATTGTTTCCTTTGTATTGTGCTGCCCTCTTTTGACCGTATTTGTGTATATGCTTATTTAATTGCTTTATGTAGGATTGACCTCTTCTTACCGCGTTGAGCTGACCTTTTTTTACCGTTTCAGTGTATATGGCATCTTGTTTTATTGAGTTTTTTTTGTTTTTTTTATTTATTTGTCGGTCATGGTTAGGTTTTTTTTCAGTTAGCTTGTGTGTGTGATTATACTTAAGTGTTGTGCTTGTGTGTGTATGCTGTTTTTTTTATATTTGCTGATATTTGTGTGTATGCGTATTCGTTGTGTGTGTTTTTTGGTGAGTGTTTTATTAGTTTTTCCATTCTTTTTTTCATTTTGTCATCTGTATTTTTGTTTGGTCATGATTAGTTATTTACATATGTGTGTGTTTGTGTGTATATGTAGTAGGTTTGTGTTTGTAGTGGGATTGTGTTTTGTGTCGTGTTCATTTTTTTCTGTTTGTATTGGTATTTAAGTAACAAAGTAGGTAAAGCCTACATTTGTCCATTATGTTTTTCTTGTTTAGTAGTTTGCCTTGGTTTTGAAAGGTAATTATTGTTAACTTTTTTCTCCAAGCATAGTTCACAGTTTCTTCTATTGCTATTGTGCATGGGTGCTCTTTTTATGATTTCTCATTTACTGTCATAATTTTAAGAAATTTTGTTTGTTCTGTAATGGTAATGATGAAATTAGCCGTTTCCTTAATAAGGAACAGTTAGCGTTACTGTCGCTTGAGATCTATAAAATCTTTTTCATAAAACATTTTTGTAACGTCTTAAACATAATGCTTATTTCAAGAGACTTCTTTGTTATTGTCCTATTTTCAAATTCCATGACTAATTTTTCCATATTAAAATTTAAAGTGCACCTCAGAGTTCTAGTTATTCTACAAGTGCGCCCAGAAGTAAAACAAAGTCAAAACTCTCTCTGTGTCTGTGAGTGTATCTGTGTGTTTGTTGTCTCTTATATCCTAACTTTCTTCCCGTTCCATATGCTCGTCTTCCTATCAATGTTTTTTTTCTGTTTTCTACTTTATCTTAATACATGAATATGTTTTCTTTCATGAATGCACCATCTTTTCTTAAATCTTTTTATCTCTCCTTTCCTCCGCTATCTTATTCTTTCGCCTACTTTTCATAGTTTTTCACAATATCAATTATATCACGCTTTTTTCTGTCTTTATTTTTTTACTTACCTAGATTTAACATTTTCCAAATTTTTTCTCTTACTTTTTATATTCCACGAAATTCTTCCTCTTTTCCTTCGCTTTATTCTCACATTTTTTATCATTAATCAATCGATTTTTATTATTTTTATCATTTTTTTATATTTCTGTCTCGTATTTTTTCTTACATTTTTATTCCAATTTTCGTGTTCGCATTTTTATCCCGATGGACTCAGTAAGTGATTCAACTAATTAGCATTACCAGACATTGAACGTTTATTAATAACAGAAGTTTTAAAATTAGTTTGAAATAAAAATTCTTTGTAGTGGAAAAGGCCTAAATTTCCATTTTTATGGGTTTTTGAGAAAACATTAGGAGAATTTATCTTCGATTATTCTTTAGAATTTCATCGCTTAAAAATATTAAACACGACATCCTCGTATTGGAAAGAAAATTCATGCTTTTTAATTCTGAAACCATAGTGTCTGAAAGTATTTTGCTTTTGGAGGAGTTTTAAAATTATCTAAGAGTATAGCAAATTAATCAGATATTTCAGAATATTGCAAAGTTATATGCAATAACTAAGTCACATTTCACTATTGACTTTTCGAGTATCATCGTCTCTTCTTCGGCTACACGAGAAATCCAGTAGCCTCGAACTAAAACATTACCAATTCATTTATCAATTTAAATATATTATCACTCTAAAATTTCTCTAAAAATTATATGTCTCCTTTTTGTTAATAATAGAATGATTTCTAAATCTAACTGAAAACAAATGCTAAAGACGCCGTTTACGTCCGATTTCAGCAAACTTTCATAAAGAAAAATAAACTATTACTTCACACCACATTTTGAATGAATATAAAAATATTACACATTGCTTCCACTTGACTCCCTGAGTTTAGCCGCATTCGATTTTGTTTTAAAAATAACGACAATAATAAACAATTTACTTCTTAATACGCACTTAAGTTCTCATTCACACCCATGATGAGTCATGTAAGTCGAAAGTTTGTATTACACAACAGTGTATCTATACATAACAACTACATATTCGAAAGTACATTCATACAGTAGCAAATTAATCCCTAAATTTAATAAACATAAAATGTCTATTGTTTTCATCAATACATGTTTAAAAGAACAGTTGCTACCCAAACATGCCTACACACACTCTCTCTCCCCCTCTCTCTCTCTCTCTCTCTCTCTATATATATATATATATATATATATATATATATATGCGCGCGTGTGCGCCACTGTCATATGAAAAAGTTATCGATTGACTACATCAAAATAGGTTCACCAGCCTTTTTCCTTACTAATAAATAAGTAAATCGCAGATAATGATTTTCCAAACGTGCCTTAGATGTGACACAAGACCGAAAGTAGGGGCACCCAGTAAGGATCACACTCATTACTCGGTCGTTGTTCTAATGAGACAAACACTTACACCGCCTCGAGGTGCCCAAAATCGCAGATATGAAATAAAAAAAAATTTTAACCGCTAAACATTCAGACTTCATGAAACATACCTCAACCAAACTGAGTGATATTATTTAAACTTACAGGAAATTTTTCAATATAAATTTATCCTCTGATAACGATCAGAATTGTTTGGTACCTGTTTTATTGAACTGATATGCCTTTCCTAATGAAAATAGTTAAGTCTTTATTCGATGGCAAGAGGAATTAGGATTCTGAAAAATTACTTTACCATTACCAGTTCTATTTTTCTGTTCATAGGATGAAAATTGTGAAAATTTTCAGTGTATACATGTATACGCGTGCATTGTCTACATTATTCCAGTGTATACCTGTGCGTTGTCAGCTATTTTAATACATTATCTAGACTGTTCTAGTTTATACCTGTGCATTGGCTGTTGCCTATCTTAATACATTGTCTGTATTATTCCAGTGTATAATAGATAAATTTATTTTTTCAAACTGTCATATTTATATGTTTCATTGGGCCTATATCAATCTCATTCAATGATCAACAGTTTATGCCTTCACTGTACTTCAATGTAACCTTGTTTTCTTCTATTTAAGTATTAGGGCTTCTTTTCGTTTGTCTGTGTAAATCTTCATTTCATTCAGCTGATTTCTTAAAAACATTGTTTTGTTATGCCGAAAAATTTAGCTGAGTTTTTTCACCCTGACGTTTTGACATTTTCCTTGGTTGACTTAAACTTGCATCAAATTTTAGACATAATTGATCGCAAACAACCAGCTTTTGTTACGCTCTGTATTAGATTACTTTCTTGGAGATGTTTTACACTCCTTTCACTTGTTTTAATTCATGGCTCTCTTATTGGTGCCAGGTTTCTTTCAGTTTCTTCTTGTCTGCAATCAATCGTTTTAGAAATGTAAATTACAAATTGATTCCATATCTTTTCTCAGAATTAAATGTTTATATTTCATTCTTTTTTTAACTGGAAAGTATGTGAATAATCTAAATAATGCAGTATTATTTGTTTGGGGTACATTTCATGAGACCAGAAAGTTTAGCTATTAAACAAGAACTGTTTTGTACTATACTTGTAATTTGTTTATTTGTTGTGGAGATAAAAACTGTGTGAATATTAAGTGTGATAATGCCGTGACTTTTACCACTGGATGTATATACTAATGCATACATGTATATGCCTTTACTGGAAGGTACTGAAACGTGCTAGGCCCGACCTATTTTTCATAGGCAGACCAAATGATCAAAAATCAGATTTTAAGCGCTTTTTAGTGGTACTTTCTTGGTCACTACTTCTTTGTATTTAAGAATAAAGAATTCAGTTTCTGTATAAAGATTTAGAAATTACTAAAAAATACGCAGCAAAACTACATTCAGCTTTTATTTAAACATCAGTAGATATTTTCCCAATATATTTTAGATTGATGGTTGGAATGCAGAAATATAGGAAGCAGCAAATATCAATTTCTTGCCTATAACAGAACCATTACTTCTTGGAAATTTGGCACCATATAATCTTTAATGGAATATTTCAAGTCATTTTTGCCACCTTACATAAATCATCAGAAATTACTGAGTGTCTTTTCATTATGCTTTTTTGAGCTATCTTATATAATGAGTCATATCTAATTTACCAAAAAGTTAAGTTTATAGATACTTTTATTAACGTACAACTAGTTGTTAATTTTAATTCTTAATCACATTGTTAAATAGAAGGAATCAAGATAATTACAGGTGAAATTATTATATTTCACTGTTAATACATTATATGTATAGCAGATATTTTAGTACGTATACTGGAAATTGGATGCTTAGACGACCACTTGTAAAATGATGATCGTTTATGCCAAACTGGATTTGATGGCAGTTGTCCCTGGATGAAATTCGATCTTTAAAATCACAAAAAGCCATTATTTCATAACAATTATTCATTCCTTTATTCTACAAAGAAAATTTTAAGTTTTTGTGAATCCATAAATTTAATACCGGAAATATACAGGGCCACATATGTTATGCTTTTCTAAAAGTTAAATAGTAGTTTGTATCTGTTTCTTCAAGGAATACCAATTTTTAAAAAGTTAAAGTTTATCTACATTTTCAATTAAAAATAAATCTTCAATAACCTGAGTTAGTAGTTATCCAAATTCAAATTTGTTTATATTTACTGACCGACTTGTGATTTCACCATTATTTTTTATTTTCTGTTTTAAACGGCTGATATTATTTTAGGTATCAATTCAATAGTCAATCTCTTTTGTTTATTTATTTTTTAATTGTATGATAGTTGCAGTTATATTGATAGATAATGGGATAAGCGATTTAAAAAAGAATGTACACTGTTAATAGCCGCATCACTATTGATTCACAAAACAACTGAGAAAGCAACGGCATAATTAGGAGCGATGACAAGTAGCAATTTGTCTTCTGTAGTTCAATACCTATATTAATGAACATCTATTAGCGAAAATCAATATTTTATCTTTATAACGAACCATGCAATAAAAGGTATTTTAATAAAATTGTATATATATAAATTACATCGAAAATATCATAGAAAACTATTCGCTTTGAATTCTCGGCTATTTTCAAATTCGTCAGACAAGTTCACATATTTTTGTCCTTTTTCTAAATCCAAGAGCGAATTAATATTTCTCATTTTTTCATGTAGTATTTTGTAATAGATTGCATAATAAAGGTTATTGTATCTGATTTGGAGCTAGTCGTCGCCCTAACAAGAACTGAATAGTTACATATTCGTTCGATATAAAAAAAAAGCTGGAAAAGTTTTACAGTCACAGACTTACTCACTAAATTCTAATATACGCTCAATTCTGAAAAATTGACAATATGTAGTTGAGACAGAATTGATCTGCGCTAAAAAGTTTTAAAAATGCTGATATTTTCTTTAAAATCTTTAATGATTTAATGCAAAATTGATAACTCTTTCTTTTTTGTGAATAGATTATCATTGTATGAAGTATTATTGCCGACATCAATATGTTGTCTTTATGCCCGATCATATAGTTAAAAGGGGAGATCTTATAAAATTGCCTATATCTGGACTGAATGATACATCAACACCTTTCGGAGTGAATGTCTATATTCCGGAATATCTTTCAATACGTTTGCCAGATTATTCTATTATGTTTTTTTTCTAAATTTGGTTACTTCTAAACAGATATAAAACTATTTCATTTGAAAATGAAGTCAAATTAATTGTGCCTAAAATATTTATATAGTTGGAATAATAAATAAATTATA
The DNA here is from genome assembly GCA_964036315.1 of Acanthosepion esculentum. Taxonomy (NCBI): domain Eukaryota; kingdom Metazoa; phylum Mollusca; class Cephalopoda; order Sepiida; family Sepiidae; genus Acanthosepion; species Acanthosepion esculentum. The sequence goes on along the minus strand of OZ038481.1, from coordinate 61,452,833 downwards.
AGATTTGGTCATTTAATTTAAAGTTCTCATCAGTTTTACTGAATGCTTACAATGATCTGCTCAAACAAAATATTGTATACATTCCTTCATTAACTAGATTTCAATCTGAACGAATAAAGATAATTTATCATTATTGTTTATCAGCACACACACACACACACACACACATACACATACACACACATATATATGTATATATATATATATATATATATATATATATATATATATATATATATACAACGATGTTCACCCTGCACAAAGCCCAAAATCCACTTGAGGTAGATGGTTACAGATTAAGAGACATAGGTTCAGATAACCGGCCATTTTCCAGCATCTCTATCAATAGATCGTATGTAGTAGTTTGACTTGTGGTCTAGTTTGAGTTTAAGTAATAGCCGCTCAAGGTACGGGGCCTCACTGAAGGAACACGTGTTCATCGTTATTAGGGAAATTTCTGGGTTCACTCAGTGATTATGGAACATCACTATTTTGGTTTTCGTGTCATTGAATGTGATCATCCAGTTCTCTTCCACTGATCTGTTAGACCTAGATCAGAGGATAGATCAAATGACAAGATCTGGTCATCTAGAGTTTGGGAGGTGCACCATATACCGTGTATTATCAGCATAGATATTCTCAAATGACCGTAGTATACTCGGTAGTACATTTGCGTAAAGCAGAAATACTGTTGAACCAAGAAGCAAACCTTGGTGGATCGCTTGGGCTTCGGAGGATTGGCCGTTAATGACTACCTTCAGGGACTTTCCCGTTAGGAAGAACTTTATAATTCAGAATACACTTCCAGTGATTCCATAGCTTGTGCAGTAACCCTTTATGTCACCCCTTGTCGAAGGCCTTTGAAATATCTAATGCGATCGTCTTCAGATGAATTTGCTGCCTAATGCCTCACTGATTCTGCGAGTAATGGCAGTTTGGATATCAGCATTGAACAGAGCTGATCAAAACCCGTACCATTTGTCGCTCAAAAGCTTGTCGCTATTGAGGTGACCAACAACCTTCTTGTTGATTACTTTCTAATGACACTAAAGGGGCTGATGAGTCTATATTGTTACGGGATGGGCACTCACCAGCATTGTTGAAAACATGGCATACACTTGGTACCTTCCTCAAATTTCGGAAGGATTTCTCTTTTAAATAGCAGTTAAATATTTTTGCTAAGACCCGCGATAACTCCGGCTTAAGGAGAACCACTAGACCAGTAGTTTTCTTTGGGCCAAGGTTTTTGATGAGTCTTGAGACTTCTCAGGTTGTAGTAAAAATATTACTGTGAGACAAAGGAAGTCGTGAAGGGTGTTGCATTTGTAATCTAACGTTGAGTTAGATGCGAAGATCTTTGCTTTATCTGAGGAGGATGGGATGAATTCGGGGCAATTTATAATAGTAGGAACTGAAGCTTTTCCTCTATTCAGAATTTGGTTGGAGATCTTCTAGAACTCCTGGGGTACAAGTTGTTTGCTTTCGACTTTGGTCTGGGCTTCTTGTACATAGCTATGCTTTGCATTTTCTAGAACTCTCTTGCAATGATTGAGGGCAGTTCTGAATGCAACAAGTTTCCTGCTACACCGCTCCCTGTGATAGATATTGCAGTAGTGGTTACAGCTATGGCTATGACTGCAGCGCATTCGGAGGACTGGCTACTCGGTTTTTGCTTGAATTTTTCTGTGTTATAAAATTCTCAATTTCAGAAAACGATCCATTCCGAGACATGGGTAGCAGTTTTGGAAACAGTATGTTTGAAGAAGGCTGAGAGAGGAGATTCCTCCATGTAAGTTCTGAAGCAGTCCCAGCTGGCTTTCGTCTACCGAAAAATCGTTCTATAGAACGGCACATCGCGGGATGTCTTTGCTTTGGCATCAAATTTGAAACTGACAAGTAAATGATCCTGGGGAAGTGGAGTAAAACTTCAGTGGGGCCTTTTTCAGAACAGGATGTAAGGAAGAGTTCAAGGAGGTCCGCCTGATGTCCTGTTGCATCAGGAATGCTAATAGGTTCTTCAATGATCTGAGTAAGTTTGTAGGTGACGGAGTAGTCTCTGCGGTATTTCTCCATCAAGTTTGTTCGAGTGGAAGACACCAAAAATATTAAAGATATATCTGACGGATATTTATTGAGGATGTTATCAATCTTCTCGGATATTCAGTTGAATATTACAGTTCCGTCATCCTGACGACGATGCAGAGTGAAAATGAAAGTGGTTCTGTAGACAAGTGCCACGCGGGTGCACATATACATGTTTTTTGGCTCTCTGCAACATGAAAACCAGTCCTTAATATAGTCGCAGAGTCAGTGGCCCTGGAGATTTTGATGATAATGCTTAGCTATTAGGGGCGTGTAGCCTAGGATTGAGAGTTCCTGAACTGGCATACCAGTTTCAGAAAGGAATAAGAAATTATGTTTGCCTTCGTGATGTTCCACCTCTGGGAAGTTGGAGCGCATATCTCGTGCATTGGTGCAGGGGATGATAAACCTAGGGTATATTTTTGTTTTTGTGAGGTTGGATTTGATTTTTTTGGTACAATTTATCTCTGTTCATGTTTAGATGTCAGTGTGTTTGGGAGAAGACTACGTAGTGAGACAGTTACACCCACGGGACATGCATGCATCAGTAACTTCGATTGAATTGTCCATAAGTACAGCCGTAAAGGTACTCTTCATCATGGCATCGAGAGGACCTACCAAGACTACTGCATAGCCCAAAAAATTCACAAAACGGCAGTATTACTAACCCCGACATTATACACCTGTTGATAAGATAACCTCCTTCGAAGATACCTAAAGGTGTGTATCCTTAACTATCAAGCGGATAACGCCAAAACACAGAAAATGTTTACCTCTAGTACCCTGAATCCTGAGTGTACATGTCTCGTCAACCCAATAATCAAGGCAACATAATTTCTCATTGTGTCAGAAATATCGTACCGAGAGAAGCTCGTTCATATGTGAAAACTTAAAGACCTACTCGGAGAAAGAGGTAGTATGTTGCTCGAGGTGTATCTTCCTCCCCTACCCACGTTATATTAAAATCATCAACCGTCCACAAAGCTATTAGGTTAAGTTACTTGCAGTATAAAAACTGAAATATATCATCAATGCGAACTTGCACACTGGCATGAATCCATAGTTACAGCGCTCATCTAGTAAACTATTATTAAAGTGTGTTTACCTTGAATTCTTATTTGATGATCTACACTTGTTTCAGATTAAACTATGCTGACTACCTGTAGACCAAGAAACATCTTAAATTACTCTTCAAAAACAATCGATTTATTTCGATTATTTTGACTAGCAAACATGATAGAAAATATTAAGTGTATTCTCTACTTCTCTATCGTTGTCTTTTTCTCATGACACAAAATAAATGTAAACAATTTATTTTAAATCTTAACAGACCTTGACCTTATGACTATTATTTGAAATAGATTATATTACTATAAAGTTAGTTTATTCTGCGTTGGGGAAAAAATATCGATGTACAATATGAAAACTATGCTCAACTGAGCTTGCAAGAAAGGGTAAGCATGGTACGCTAAAAGAAATTATCCACCATTCTATGGATTAATCGATTTTACTCTTTCTCTCTCTATCTCACTCTCTCTCTCTCTGTCTCTCTCTCTCTCTATATATATATATATATATATATATAATTTGTGTGTGTAAGAGTAAAGATCTATTTAATAGCGTGACTAATCTTTAATGTTTTTATCTGTCAACTCGATTATATCATTATATTAATCTGTCATTTTATATCGTATTCAAATATACTAGAAAATTCGTTAGGAATTATGTGCGTGCTTACTGAAGCAACATGAAAAATATGGTATGTTTTATTTTCTACATAAAAAGAGCTTGAAATCAATATTTTCCACAATATGAAACACAATATAATCCTGGAAGCTGTCGAGGAAAATTGAGTTAAAATATATTGGGTGTCTACCGGAAAAGCGGTAAAACATTCAAGTTTTACTTCTTTATTCAATTAGTTATTATAGGACATGCAAACGTATAAAATTATTTCACTTTAAATACACTTGTGTGTTATCATTTTAAAATGTCTTTATTAACAAGAAATTTATATATCGATTTCTTTATTACTCCCTGTAATAAAATTACTACAATTAATCATTATAATTTTATGAGCACAAACAAAAAATGTATCTGCTAAAATAAAGAGGAAAATATTTTGTTGTTTTGTGATCCAGAAATATTATACCAACCAAGCAGGAATAATACTGAATCTTTCTGCTGTGGATAGAGAAAAGTTATTACTTCAAATCGTATACGTAACCGTTCCACGGAAGTTTAACAGGGTCAAGAATGAAGTAAGCTAGAAAATAGAAATATACTATGATCATCTCATCCCGAGAACTGAGTAAATTGCCTATCACGAGGATTGAATATTAATTTAGCCTAATAGGAATTGTCTCAAAGAATGTAAAAAATGACATTAAAAGAATTAGAAAATTTAGAATGGGTTGAAATTCGCGATCACGGCATTGTTGCGGTTGACAAAATTATTTAACAAGACAGAGACTTGTTGGGATTCAATATGTTGAGATGAAATACCAGATATCTAAGGCGAGAAAACGCAAATGCGTAAATAATGTTCAGCAATTTCATAATGTTTCAAATTGATTACTGCAGGTAAATGCTCTATCAAATCCACTTCAGTGAAAATAGAATAAAATCGTATTTCGCTACAAATTCCAGCAATAATAATTTGAGTCTTTTGAATCATTTTCACTATAGAAGATATTTACGGATCAGTATAGAAATAATAATATCCAAGTTAATGCTGAATGTTCGTGAATATTTTTTAAGCAATGTTGAAAAATGTTATTTTGTGTTTTTAGTAAAACTGATAATTAGAGAATAAATTCAATTTTAAGTGAAAATTCATTATTATTTGCCTCATTTTTGACTTAATTTACCTGGAATGAAGTCATTCATTTCAAGAACAGTTATGGAATGAAATTCTTTATATGAGAAGGGTTTTTGAACCTCTAACCCCAACCAAGTATGACACAATCAATCTACTTTGATCACAGCATGTTAGTATCACCAGTTATTTCGATTTAAGCGATTTATTAAATTGATAAAAAAAGCTATGAATTGTTGTACACACTGTAAACAATAAACATTGAACTAACCTTACTGTCTGTTCAGAAAAATGAAAGTGATATATTAACAAATGAAAGGCAACGTTGGACTACATAAACAACGCGTGATTTCAATAAATAACTTTTATTTTCCTAAGTATATTCCTGCTGATTTTCTGAAATGCAAGAGCTTCATAGGAAGAACTTGTGGATATCATGCGACAAAATATGAATTCGTTCGACTAGTAATAATAACTGAAATAAAGATTTCATAATTTTATGGATATACAAACTCTTGTGTTCATAGTATTTTATTCATATCTGGGATGCTAATTAACTTAATCCTTATTCTACTTTGGCCAACTTAATTACTGATCACGCAATTGGTTAGCTCTTAACTAAATATGTATTATTGTTTGTTGGCTTAAACGTTTTATATAAACTCAATTTATTTATGCTGCGCCGCTTGATTCATGTTAGTGAACAAAGTATCCAACATGCTTCTATTTCCATTCGGGTTTATTTCAAATTGATTACTATATAATTCCATAATTATAAATCCTATGTAATTTTATAATATACAGTATTATAAATACTATATAATTTTGTAATATACAGTATCATAAATATTATATAATTTTCTTATTAAATAGTTACTATTATCAAATACCTGAAATATCTCTCAAATTTTGAATTCGACAAATTATACTTAACACATAAGTATCAATTATAACGTTGATTAATAGTGAAGAAGTGTGACACAAAAACGTCATGCGCTTTGATGCCGAATAATTAATTTAACTCCAAACATTATTATAGCTATAAGACTAGTTAAGGAATTAATAGGCCTATTTAAAATGTCAGTTTATTATTTTTTTTAATAGATGCATACATATTTCCGTATCAAGTGGAGATATATAATTAATGCTTATATTTACTTGCCTCATTATCTGCATAGAATATTACTTTATTCTCATTGGTTAAACACGCAGTTAGATATTTGACCTTTTCTTCACTTGAATAAGCGTCAAATTGCCATTATAGCAAAATGTCTTTTTGTTGCATATTCTGATTCAATTTGAAGTTGATTAAATAGACTCCTCCATGTTGTAAAGATATTTGCTAATGTGTGATTGTACAGTTTAATTCAGACTTAAAGTTTTATTTTACTCATCTCAGTCGGTATTTTACAAATATTTAAAATAGATATTTCCAATCGTTACAGTCATTTTCCATTTTCAAACCGAGACAGAATAAACCAGCAAATTCTCAAAGGACAAAACTAAAATATTCTTTTGTTTCCTTAATTATAGAAAGCGGTTGTTTATTAGGATATTTTAAGCATTTTAAATATTTAATTGACTGAATTGACGGTAAATGAACTGATGGCTGGATCTTCGTTAACTTTGAAATTCATACTTTTCATCAGTAATATCTGAAAATTTACACTGAACCGGCTTTCAGTTGGGATATGTCAGACTAAGTAAACGTTGTATACTGATTGCTTTACACGCTGTCACATTTAATTATACAAAACAACTGTAACCAAGACAGTTATCTATCATATACGTACTTTAGCAAGATAATGTTTGAGTTTTAGTATATAATATCTATTATTATTTTTTTAAAATTGATAATAACTTGTTTGTTTTCAATTAGATTTTGTGCAAACTACTGATAACGGTTTTCTACTGATAAATAAAGATGAAATATATCGGCGACAGATACACTAATATGTGAATAAATTATTAATTTATAATTTTTCCATGTCAATATTGTGTCCGTGATTTACTATAATGTTCATTAGTTTCTTATCCATTGATATTGTTAACTTTTCTTTCAGCTAACTCTACTTGAAGCAGCTTTTCACTTGCACGTTGTTTTCTATTTTCGTATACACTCACCTCTTGCAATGATTAATGACCAGTTTTATATTGGATTAATATTTGGAGAGGCCGAGGGCTATTCCATTAATTTGATATCTTTGGAAAAATTTTCTGACAAGGCGAAAAATCATCAGAAAGTGAAGGAATATTTGCTTTGTTTACTCTTTACTTCAAAACTTCTTGGTTGTGATCTCTGTGCCAGCAAAGAAGTGTGTTGTCCAAGAACTTACAATAATTATTTACATTTATCTTAACACCATCATCAGTTATGAAATTACTACTTGAAATACTAGTTCAAAGTTTTATTCATTTCTACTAAGTTATGTTGTTTGACTCTTTCCATGATGATCTAATCTATAGCTCAGTTTTCAGTTTCCTTCATTATAGCATTACATTTATCCCAATAGATTATTGTTGAGAAATCAGTTTCCATGCACTTTGCTCAGTTTTTACTTTGTGAAGTTTACTTGTCTTCAGTTCCTATCTTTAACTAATGTTAAACACCAGCTTCGACAAATATTAAATAGTGAATCCACTTTTATTCTTCTAATTTTTCTCAAGTTCCTTTTTGTAACATTATTAAAACTAGTTTTGATCCTATCTTAGCAATCATTGCTTTGTGATCAGTTCTGAACATTTTCCCAATTCCCAACATTGCGTTTTCATCACTCAATAAATATATATTTTGTTTCTCATTAATGTCACATCTTTCTTATCAACCAAAATAATATTTATATAATTTTAATTTAAAATGGATATTGTCATGTGTGCGACCAAAGAAATAAGATAAAGGGAAGTAAAGTCAAGACCAATTAAATTTTATAGTAAACAAAAAAGTTTTTATTATAATTTAGTGATTATGGTCATTGAATAAGAAGGAAAAAACATAGTCTTTCCGGGAAAAAAGTTAGAATTACCTCAAAATAATTTCAGTCGGGATTTGTTGGGTTCTGTGGTATAGTTTACATGTCAGATCAGCGAATGGTAGTAAACGGATTGTTCTGAAACAGATTTCTGCAACGACTGACTTTGTCGGCCAACTCGCTAAATTTTAGTGCCAAGCAACGAATACGAATACCCAGATGAAAGACCTCTACGCGTAAGATCATCTGACTCCATCAATAAGTTCTTCAAAATCATTTGCCCCAAACTCGAAGTTTCTTTCATATAAATAGTTTCTCTTAACACATAAATGACAATGACTATAGTAATTTATTATATTTATTTACAATAGGATGAACAACAATCGTGTTGCATAATAAAATCTGATACCACCAAACGGATAAGTATATCCTAAAAATGTTACCAACAACTGTTGGTTAAAAATGTTATTAAAATATTGTTTGTAAAATAAAATTTGATCAGGTGTGTGTTTTATTCGACCACCAACAACAACAACACCAACACCAACACATCATCATCATCATCATCATCATCATCATCATCATCATCATCATCATCATCATCATCATCATCATCCTTCTTCTTCTTCTTCTTCTTCTAGCCCCCGTTATCAATTCCCTTCTTCTCTTGCCCACATTATTCCCTGTGAAGAATAAGCTTTCAAAACCATCCTTCCTCACTTTGTGTCCAATGAATTTCAGCTGCCTCTTCCTAATTCTGAGTATAAATTGTTCTTAAATTTTCTTCGGTGGATAATTAAAGCATAAAGACATTTAAAAGTTAACAGGTCTTGTCAACTAGCTTGTACTTTGTTAATTGACCATGCTTTGATTCTTAATATTCGATCCTTCTACATTAAGACAAATATTTTTTATATTCCATCGATAAAACTATTAGACGGAAGAAGCCCTTTCGAAGGAGAAATATAGGCAGTTTTTGTTCTATTCACTGATCAAATCAATATTATATATAAAACAACAATGATTTGAGCGTTCAGTAGACGTCATATATGATTTGTATCCTGTATGCTTATACAATATTACATATATGGAATTCCATGCTAAGGACTTTTTATTCGGTATGAAATTTGTGCCACATTTTATTTAATCAGACATTTTGCATTTACAAATTTTCCTTTCGGAAATAAAAAAAAAATAAGAAGGATAGCCGTTCGCGGTAAATAAAATATTTACGACTTTTCCTGTTACACACGCTCTCACGAGTTTCTTTTTTAAAGTTTACCCTGATTTTATTTCTTTCAGTAATGAGTATGCGTTTGAATACAGATTCAGAGCACATGAATAATCTACTATCACCCACACATAATAATTACTATATAATTAAAGGTATATGTTGGAAGAATATTCACACAAGAAAGCTTGCCTACATTTAACATTTGCTTTTCAAATCTCTACTCAAATTCCATCAGCGGATATCTTTCCACCACTTTAGTTAGCGTGCAAACTTACTGGGAGAAAATTATGATAAACTTCTTAAGCCTTAGTGACTGTACGTTCTCTTTTTATGTTCTGTGCGAACAAACACAGACCCAGATGTACGCATACACAAATTGATAAATATAGCGACATGTACAACAAAAGATAAGCAGAAAAGCGACGAATAGATATAAAGGTGTCTATCTTAATAAGTAATAATGCAGATGCAAAAATACATGTTCGAAGCTGTTCGATAAGATATTTTAGGAACATCTCCTTTATATTTTCAATTCAATAACACTAACTTTTTTTTCTAAATACATAAAAGTCTCTACTTACAAAATATCACTGAGAGGGGGATTCTTTTGAATCCATTTTCTACGTAGAAATCTGAAAAATGATAATCAATAAAGAAGAATTGTCGTTTTGTTTTCGCGTATGAATGAAATTCAAAAACTAGGAATATGAATAGAAATAGTCTTCTTACTGGGCTCAATGGAATAATATGAACAGCCGCACTGAATAAAGAATCATCTATTTACCTTCATCATATCAGAACAAGGAAATCTAAAGTTCATGGACCTGATCAGAAAAATAAGCCTGATGAAGAGATATCAATTTCTAATTGCCGTTTAATAGTTCTAAATTGGAAAATGACGTTTGCAAAACCACAACTAAGAACATTTTTTCATCTTTCGAATAGTAAATTTCTGTCTAGTATTTTTAAGTATTTATTTAATCTTTAAATAGCGTTCATCATTAATATTAATTGATGTCTCATTGGAGATTAGCGGGTATCGTTAATTGATGATTCGAGATAAAATGATTATCTGGCAAATCTAGGATTCATGAAGTTGCTTTATTTCCTGGATTATCTGGCTGCAAATAAAGTTGGAAGAACAAGCCAAAGAGAATAAGGAAAATGGTAGCAAACTGGTACAAATTTAGTAACATAACATTTATTTTATTTCCCTTTTTCTTTATTCGTATATTTTAAGAGTTCAAATATAATGTCTATATTTTTTTTGTATATAATAAAATAAAAAATAAGCATCAAAACAACACTTTCTGTCTACATTTCTGAGATGAAGTATTGTAATTATTTAGACTATATTGTTTGGACTGTTGTCCTTGTTGTCATATTCACAACATTTCGGTCGTTGTACGCCCCGGCCTTCGTCAGGTGATTGGAATTTCGTACCAAGCCAATTTCGTCTACCAGGATAGATTGTTCCAGTTCCACGAACTATGCATCTTCCGGATATCGCGGTTCCACTTTCAGTTATTTCCTTTTAGTAACGTAACTCTCCAAGTTTTTGTTCACCTCTGCTGTAGCCAAGTATTGAACTCACAACTCGTTTGGGTCAAATCACTGAATTACTCCAACCAACGCTTTTATCCGCTGGGCCATGTCTCCTTGTGAGTTCAATACCATGGCCACAGCAGAGGTGAACAAAAACTTAAAAAAGTTTTTCAGTGGCCACCCTAAACAATAACTTTTATTTCAAAAAATATTTTTCTAATCCTTCTTCTTATCACCAATTACGCGCTTTTTTTCTTCTTCTGACCCTAAGATTTCAGAAAGAAGAAAATAAATTTGTACAATGATCTACAAGTTGCTTTCACCAACTTTACTTCAGAATAGATGGGAATGGTTGTCAGAACCCTCGCCTGCTTCTTATCAGAAATATATTTGGGAAGCAAACGATAGAATTGCCAAAGAATTAAATATTAAAACCTGTTATTGCACAGATAACATTATGGATCAAATATACTGATTTATCAAAAGCTAAGTTTTAGTTAATGCATAATACAAGAAAACCATGTAAGAAGAATGGAGAGACATTTTAATCAATTTATTTCTGAGAGGAAATGTTTTTTGTGAATGCGAGACATAAACTGATAAGATATAAATAAAAAAACGAAGGCCTAACAAGAATTGTCCGTTGCCAATCTGTAAAGATCAAGTACAAGGAAAATGTAATGAGCTAGTTAAGACTACACACTTACAATTGTTATGCTTTCACTTATATACACACATATATTTGTGAATTTATAAACACAAATACATATACAAATATATACAGTATGCGTCACGTATTTGAGAACAGAATCTAATTTTGAAGCACATTATTTAACAGATAAAATGTATTTTTACGAAATTTAGTACGCATACTCTTACACACATATGCACACACACACACACATATATATATATATATATATATATATATTTATGAAAATATATTAAAGTTTATTCAATATAAACGCCATCAACTTCGATTACGGCCTTGATGCAGTTTCTAAAATGATTACCTACAATATATATATTCAACAACGTTTGCCATATAAATAGAATAAAATACTATATTGATTAGAATTCGCAAGACAATTGGATTATAACATTTAGCAGTGGTTTTCGTTGTTACATTTAGCCTGTAAGATATTGAATATATCATACAATATCATTTGCGATCAGCAAGCATAATAAAATTGATTATTCAACAAAATTCTTGAACCGTTTCTTTTATACTGAAAAGTTGTTCATTCAAACAAGTTATTTTAATTCACACACAATTTCATCTCCTGATGCGATTTGAATTGAATTTTCTCCCAGTTAGACTATTCTTCCAGAATTGATATATGTCAGGAAGAAAGTCAGATCCTTCTCCCCTTAGCTCAGAAGCCACTGAAAACGCCCACTAAATTCGATATTAATTTGTCGCAATTAAGCTATTTGACCGAACGTTGGCCGAATCTATGTCGAAAATCTAAAAACCATTTCTTCCCAGCTTCTACAGAATGAAGCCAAAGATTTCTCACAAGCAACACTGAATTCTGTGTTGATGTTTCTTTTGGCGTAGAAGATATGTTTTAAATGCTTGGGAAGCTCATATTTTAAACACTGCTGCCGATGATCACAACAGAGTAACACTTCTTTTCCTATAACTTTACAGAGAACAATTCAAATGTTAATTGTGTCGATTTATTCAACTGACTCTTCAAAAGTATTTATCGACCCATTGACAATTAAAATATTTTAAAGTTATACATTAGTTTGTTTTTGATTTTTTTTTTTCGAAAAGAAACAAGTTTCAATAATGTTTATGTCAGTATATATCAATATCACTGATTACGGGAATTTATTCAAAATATCACAGATATGATTATGTGTAAACCAATTCGACTAGATCAAAGTTTTTCGAACAATATTCCTTTCCTTTTTAACACTTTCAAGTGTTTTGATTTAGATATGGCTCCCAGAATAGTATTTTACAAGGGTTACATTGCTTCGAAAGTTTTCTGAAAAATATGTCAATTGGACAGGTAGATTAAACAAGGAATTACATTATGAGTCAAACCTTGTAAATAAACAGGTTCGTTACTTGACGTTTCACTTATGGCAGGAAATCTTGACATCAGCAACATTTAAAGGTACGTATAGTTTTTAAGTATTTTACTAATAGAAATTTGCATTAAAAACATGGATAATAAAAGGTTTTAGAACTGTTGTTAAATTGCCTTTAAAATACCAGTTAAGAGCGGCATTTCCGGAGTGACAAGTTGTGACTCTTTGAACCAAGAGAGATTGTAAAAAGAGAGCAAATCTCATGTATAAAACTTTAGTAGATTATTATCGAATATTTTATTGATTTGTAGATGGCGGTAAGCGATTAACATTCACTTCACTTGCAAAGAACAATACAGAAATATGATTTTCGTGTGGATATTTACTAAAGATATGAGAGTACAGTTATTTGTATACACATTTTCTCTGTTAAATACAACCTCTATTTAATCAGGTGGCATACCGGCTTAGTTTCTAGTCATTAGAATAATAAATTGTGAGTTATTTCTATTTAGATTCAAGTATTTTATTATGAACTTAGCAAGATACTGTGAAAAATGTTCTCTCATTTCATAGAACAGGTCAGTGAAATTAGTGTATTTTTATACTTTATGAAATAAGCAAGAATTCGAGTTCAAAGCATTCCCTCTCATAATAATGAAAATTGTATCGATTCTGTTATTTTCTCGGTAGTCATGTCTAAAATATATTAATTCTTAATATTAATATATTAATACTTAATGTATTTGTGTAAAATTGCTTCTCAGCTCATTCTACATAATAGCCATTACTATAGCTTCAATCAATCCCACTCTGCCTAATTTCTGTTTCTTATTTATAATTATGAAAAAAATATTTTCCGAGGGAGATATATTTTCAAGGGAGATAATTTGAATATTATAAAGTACTTATGAAAGGCATCGCAGACACACGCGCATGCACACACACACACACACACACACATATATATATATATATATATATATATATATATATATATATATATATATATATATATATATATATATAACAGATTATTATTGCCACACCAGGATAAAATGATCTTTAAGAAAGGGATCATATTTTATTCATAAAAACGAATACAAAATTATCACAGTGGTTAAAATTTTAGGTACATTTTTGGTCGAAATATCTTCAGAAATAGTAATATCGTCTGCAAGTAAAAGTAAGTGGTTGAAAAGAAAAATTATTTTCAACAGTTGGTGATAAAATATACCAAACTAGAGGAGGGAAAAAACAAAAAACACCATTTTTCTAGTTAGGCATTGGATTAGCAACCGGCTCCCAGAACAAGGTCAACATATGTTTCAATTCTCTCTGCCTGCACATAATATGATGTTGTATATTACAAGGTAACCAAAAAAGTTCTGTCCGTTTTGTGATTAGTCATTGAATAAAGTTGAAATATATACGAAATGTGTGTAGCAATTGTTTTTAAATTTGGACAGCCAAAAGTAGGAACATCAGACGTTATAAAAAACATGCGCACCGTGCCCGGCCATCAGTTATAAGCCGGACAGCTGTGAGAAGGATGGAAGTGTCTAGAGATCTCATTCGGGACTGTTTGCTTTACGACTTCAAAGTGGGCTTATCAGCAGCTGCATCAAGTCGCCGCATACGTCAAGCGTTTGGGGATAGTGCTGTGGATGAACGTACTGCAAGGCGTTGGTTTCGAAAATTCAAGTCGGGAGATTTGTCTCTCCATGATGAGCCTCACAGTGGACGACCACAGGTCTTGAATGACGGAGTCCTGAAGGCGGCCATTGAAGAGGACAGTAGTCTAACGTGTGGTGAACTTGCAAGACAGTTCAACGTTTCCGATGAAACAGTTAGACTTGACCTGCACCGCCTAGGTAAGAACTACAAACTGAACAAGTGGGCTCCGCAAACGCTGTTGGAGGTCCACAAAGGACAACGAGTGGCAGCCTGCGTATCGCTGCTTTCTCGCCACCGTATCGCATCCTTATTCAATCGAGTGCTTACCAATGATGAAAAGTGGGTTCTGTACGAAACTTCCAAGCGTTCCAGACATTGGTTGTCTCCTCAGGATGCTGTCCCTCACACCGCAAGACCGCCTATGCACCCACGCAAGATTATGCTTTGTGTCTGGTGGACAGGTCGTCAAGTGGTTCATTATGAACTGCTACCAACGGGCCAAACGGTCACTGGAGACCTATACACACAGCAATTGAAACGTGTGCAACTTTCATTGCGCCAGAAGGAGCCAGCACTGGTTAATCGCAAAGGTGTGCTTTTCCTCCATGACAACGCCAGGCCGCATGTCGCGCGAGTGGTCAGGGATACCATACAGCAACTTGGGTGGGAGACTTTGTGCCATCAACCTTATTCATCTTACCTTGCGCCATCCGATTACCACCTCTTCCACTCCCTGGATAATCATCTTCGTGGGAAATCCTTCACCAATGAAGCAGACTTGAGCAAAGCCCTCACGGACATCTTTGCGTCAAAATCCCCCGAATTCTACCGCAAGGGCATTGAACAGCTGGAGACACGTTGGCAGAAGGTGCTGGATGCCGATGGCGATTACTTCGAAGACTAAATATAAGTTACACATACTGTGAAGCGTTTTCTTTTTTTCCTTTAAAAACGGACAGAACTTTTTTGGTTACCTTGTAATAATAACAGACTCCAAGATGTCCAAACTGGAGTCTGTGCAAGACGGAGAAAACTGAGGAAAATAGTCCGTCCTGCAAGCAACAAAATTCAATGAATGTTCGCCGATAGCGGAGTCATGAGTCTGGGAATACCTAGATGCTACAGGCTCATGTCTACGTACTTGGGCGGGAACATGCTGGACGATCCTAACCTCTAACCGCTGGATAGTCTTGCCCACATAGTCGATCTCACATCGACATTTATACTGAAACACAACTAAACTCTGCTGAAGGGTAGGGAAGACATCCTTGCGGACAGAAGGAAAACACCTTCTGGTTGAAAAAATATTCCAAACCAATACGGCATTAAAACACCGTTTGATGGAAGAGGATAGCTACCACTGAACGTAAAATTGTCAAGTTCAATGGAGTTAAGGTATATGGTCCCCCTAAATATTCTGTATATGTTAGACTACTGAGTCAAACATACACCAATAAAGTATCTTCTGTTGTGTTCCTTTTTTATCCTTTCCTCAACCCTCCCAATTCTCCTCATTTACTTTCATTCCCTGTAACCCCCCCCCCTTGCGTTGTACTGCTTGGGCTAAAACAATTAAAGACAATATTATGCTTTTAGTTATATTTCTAAAAATCTTTGTTTACCCTCTCAGAAAATGGAGTCAGCGATAAATTTTCGGATTTTGGTTATAACACTTTCACCTTATCCACTTTTATAAAGACATAAACCAAAATCTTGTAGTTTATTCCAACGCCAGACAAACAGACCATGAACCTTTCACTAATATACCAGAATGAAAGGCAGCGTAAAGAACGCCTGAGTATATGGCAACTAAATTAATTCTCACCCTTGACAAATGTCGACTTTACGATTTATGTTTCTATTTAATGACGTTTTAATTAACATTATATTTTCTTCTCTTTTTTGTTACAGAGTTTCTTATATTTTTCAATACACTTATGAAATCTGAATTGAAATCTTCTTTATCAAGTGTTTTTAATATAAACAACTTTTACAAGTACTTCATTTTTATTCATTACCTTCGCTATAATAATTATTTTTTCCATCTCATAATGTCTTTGGTGAACTGAACAAAGTTTTTGTTTCTTTGTTCTTTCTAAAAACTTCCTTGAGATTTGCTAAAATATTTCTGTAACAATTCCCGAAATTATTTGACGTTTTTAAATTCAACTCCTCACTTTTACAAAGATGTCTAATTCCCAAAGCCTAACTATTATTTTTTTATTTGTAATGTTTACTAGCCAACAAATTAATAAATTCAAACTTTAAAAACTTTTCATGCACTAAATCTTTTCCTATTATTTTCATCATCACAATGGAAATATCATAATAATTATTAATATATTTCACTCTAGAAGTATCATTTCGTTATAACTGTCATTCAAGTACCATTAAAATTAGTCGAATTTCTTGTCTTTTGAATATCTTTGCCTATTTTAAAAGTATTGCGATCTGAATAAGATCTTTTTCTATTATTTTTTTATTTCTAGATCTAGTAATATTCTTGTATGACTCTTTTCGTTCAGTATAATGGTCACTATAGACATTAAAATCTTTTATATCGATGTTTCGTTATTTCTCGAGCATAGTGAAAATTGTCATTGTTGATATTAATAGCTCTCTTGTCTGTATTTCAGTTCCTATTCGGATTTGTAATTCCTCGACTCTTTCTACAAACCTCTTCACGACTCTTTCAAAGACCCCAATAATAATACGGAAATTTTAACTTTCCTATTTCATAATTTTTTCAATACACATGAAAATCCACATATTTCTTGTTTTCTCGCTGTGAAATACTGGAGGTGATGTCTAATTTATTAAATTGGATTAAATGATCCACTTGAATTTCCGAATTTCGAAGACTTAATTTTGTGTTCACAATCAGGTTCAGCACTTTGCTTTTACCATTTGTTTGTGTAGTCAAATTAATATCATTTGCAGTTTCAAGTGAATTTCGGGCCCATTTTCAGATGCCTTCTAATCTATCTTACTATATTCACTTATATAATTTAATGTTTAATCTATATTTTCCGAATTCTCCCTTCTATTATGTCGTATCAGAAGCACTTGATATAATTGCTTTCATACATTTGTTATGATTTAATATTTATTCTGTTTCTCTTTTTAAATGTTTTACAGGCTACTTTGTAGTCCTACTCGTCTTTTAAATTACCCATAATTGTGTTTAATCACCTCCAGTTGCCATCTGCTTTTAACTTCTAATATATCTTGCTGTTCCGTCCTTTTGCTATAGCTTATCTTAAATATTCTTTCTCCCACGGTGTGGGTAATACGGTAACCCTTTAAATATTGTCAACACAATTTTCAGTACTAAGTTGTTTTTTTAACTCTACATATAGACTCTTTTCTGCAGCTTCTCTTGAGTGTAACGTTTTATATATAGTTCTTAATTTCCTGGTTCTCACCGAAGTTCTCAGTTTCCCTTTGTAACTTCATGTCTTTCATAAGGTTTCTGTTGTTGAATCTCGTCTCCACAATCATATTATTTTCTTTAGTTATTCTTTCTTCTCTTTCTTATTCATTTCCTTCTGTTTTCATAAATCTCCTTTTAATCTACAAAGGTATTTATTGCTATTATTTCTATTCTCTATCTATATTCGCGAGATTTATTCTTGCTGTTGGTCATTGTTTTTATTTGGATATCACTGAAAATGCATATTTTTCATTGACAATTTTTATTCCAGTGTTTTGACTACAGATTCAGGTAGTTTTAATTAATGTGTCCAGTTTTATTTTGGGTGAATTCTAATAAGTCTTCCAAGTAATCAAATAATTTACGCCTTTTCTCAGTGGCTTGATGAGTTTATAAAAGCCCTTTCAATCTCATTAAATAGCATGACCCGATATCATCGCTATCACTAAAAGCATAGGCGATGCCATATCCCCTGAGAAAGTGCTTTTTATATTGAACGTCGGTCAATACTCTCCCGACGTTCTGCTTTTGTCATAGGCTCTGTATTGAACATTAGCATTCCAAAATCCAAGATGGGTTTTGTCATTTACTGTTTCGTAGTCCATCCCGAGTCATATTAAATGCTCCTTTTCGTGTTTTTACTTCTTTCCGACTTGTCACTTCTTCGTTTCCTCGCCTCTTTATTGGTTCTTTCTATTTTTCGGATGAGTAATGGAGCTAATAGGTAAGTAATCCTGCTAAACATTCCACATCAAATTAGTTACATAATTGACCTGTACTTTTTTGTTTTGGTTCCTTTTTAGCGTCATTTTTGCATCAGTTCTGTCTCTAATATCCATCGTCTATTACAGAACCATCTCTTTCACCAATCATTTGCGTGTTTATTAGGTGATTTTCTTATGCCTACATAAAACGTTTCAAAACCGTGTCCCTGAATTCCATCATATCCTACTATTTTTCTCATCTGACCTTTTACGTACTTCTTCCATTTTTCAATTCACAAGCACTCTCGAACATCTGTCTATACTGCCAATTAGTTTAAGAGTTTGATAGTATTTCTGTCATTGAAATACTACTACTCCTAAAATAGATGTTTTCCTATTATTTTATTTTAGTCCATTCTCTATTATTGAAACTGATTTCACTATTCTAAGATATTCCTAAACGCGTTTTATTTTAAATTCTTCATTACTTCACTGTTCAGTATCTGATTTGTTTGTTTATTCCATATTATCTTTGACCATCATGAGCACTGGACATTTTTCGAATCCAGATTCTATTTTGTTATACTGTAGAAGGAAGGAATAATTGGAAACTTGCAAAATTTTCATCTAAAATAATTCCGATTGTTAATGTTCTTTAAATTTATGTAGGTGATTAATTTCGATATAAATTAACCGTTACATAGGAAAATGTTTTCAAATATACAATGCAAAATAAATATAGAGAAAAATATGAACTGAAAATATCTGGACATTATTAAAACATTTTTATAAGAATTAGATTTAGGGAGAAATCCAGGTCTAGACCTTCCTACACCTGCGTAGAAACATTTTATATCTTTCAGTATTACTTCATGTGGGTATGATACTATGTGGTTGTCATTGACTGTTTCAACTTCTTGCAACAAGGCTATCCGGCTTAAAATAAAAGAATTCTAAAAAAAAAAGATTATATAATTAAAAAACAGAATGAAAATTTGACCTGTTGGGATATTGTCGACATGTAACTGTCAATACCCCCTTATAACTTACTCAGAAAAGCAAGACAAGAGATTTGGCACCACTAAGACCTCATCGGACATGTGCTATCTAGAAAATTTCTTCATAAGAAACTCGAAAATATATTAATAATATCTAAAGGGAATACACGGATGGTGAGAAATAAAATCCAAGGTTATTTCAACACAATTAGAAAAAGATCCAAGATTACTTAAACGCAATTAGAAAGAGGATCCAACTCAACAGCTGTTAATAATGAATTCCAAATAAGGGTTTAAAAATTCGTGTCCCACGAAACAAAATTATTGAAAAATTCACAAGTGAATTATGTTGGTTACTGAGCATTTAGAGGAAAAAAATAAATTTTCGAATAAGGTGTTTTTGTTAGGATAAAGCGAAAATTGAACTTTTAAGCCTCAACCGAACTTGTCATGTATAATAGAAAGACGGATGCTCATATGATTGGGGGAAAGCACCAAAGTACAGAGGTGTAAGTATAACAGATTTGCTTCGGTGGTATGTGGGAACTAGAGATAAAGCGATGTATTGGAGAATTTTAGCCTATCACTTTCTATTCTGTACAATATGTGTGAAGATAATGAACGAAAATATACATTTAAAGTAATACGCTAATGGGTTCTTTAGAAATGTAGAGTTGCTTTAATAGCCTAGACAATAGGCTTGATCAAACTGAAAATGTAAGGTGAGGTTTGAAAGATCGGATTTATCAGAAGCATGAATGATTTTAATGTCATTTGGAAGGAAGATAGTGTCAACATTTCAAAAGTAGCGCTTGTAATGGGTTACAAAACTGTGTCTACAAATCGAGATTGTAAACCAGAACTATAAAACTAAGTCTTAAAATCCAGGTCTGAATATGTTTCCACAACTATTTTTGTTTATATTTTATTTTAAATTTTGTTTTCCTAATATATATTCCCTTGTTAATTGTAAATTTTATATCAATTAATATAACCCGTATAAATCTAAATTAAAATTACACATCGGAAGTTTATTAAACGAATATGTATCTAAAAGACTTCTTTTTCCACCCCACCAATTTTGTTTACTGATAAAAATCCTCACTGACAGTATAAATGTATGTTTTTATTTTGACAAATAGCATATATCGGGAAGGGTACTAAAGAATTGATGAATTTATATGGTCTTTTATATTTCTGCTTTAAGAAAATAATCAATATTATCGATATACACTAAGATCGTGAGGACAGCGAGTCTCCTTGAAAAAATATTCCTTTTCATATTGAACTCAACTCTAGATTCTCCTCTTGCAACCAACTTTAACTTGTTTTTTGCTTTGGACATAAGTGTAGCTATATGTTCCTGATCTTTAACACATTTACAAATTTTAATATCTAAAATTAAATGATAATTTTTTATGATTTGAGTGTGTCTATATGTGTGTTTATTCATCCTGTTCTTCTTTATTAGTCTTTCTTCTATAGCTTATAGTGATAAATAATAAAAGATCATTTATTCCTATATTCCCTTTGTTCATTTTATCTATTTCTCGGCTTTTTAACAAGTACACCTCGAAATATTTATCTTTTGGCTCCAGTTACTCAACTGTTTTTGTCCCAATTTATATGCCTTTAAAATTCGCTGTCTTTATTATGGAGTATGTTATTGGGTATGGTTTGTTTAATTCTCTCTTTTTAACCTAATTTCACTGAATAAATAATTTCATTTGTTTTCGTGACTATAGAAAATATTTCTTTTTGTTGCATTTAATATTTTTACAATTTATATAACGAATTATTCCCATTTTTTAAGAATGTCCTCTAATAGTTTTGTGCCTTTTAATTTTTGTTTTAATTTAATTCCGACCCATATTTTATCTATTCTTACTTCGGTATTCATGCTTATACATTTATTTTTGCAGAAATTAAAATTTATCGGCACTTTTGTTGTCATCGCATATGTTCATTTGTTCAATTAACTTACGTTGTCTGTTTACGTATATTGTAATAAGTTCTTTACTTTTCTCTGATTTAATGTTGACATTTTCATTTTACTAAGGCTTTCGGTTCATACATTCGATCTTCGTATTTTTCATTACTTAAGTTTTCAAGAAGTCGACGTTCTTCTTTTCCCCTTGAGATTCTAAATGATTCCTGCTTTCACTCCTCTTTTATTAGGTTTATTAAACTTAATTTTATGCATATACTTCAACACTTGCAATTTCTATTTTGCATTGTTTATAACTATAAGCTTTAAATAAGATACATAACCTTTATAAATTTTATTATTGATTAGCAAGACACTGCTGATAACATTGAAATTTTTAACATTTTTCTCTTGTCCCTCTCAGAAGAAATATATTGTTTCTCTTTGTAATGTATGCCACCAAGAGACCAACATCTACAAAAAAAACAACAGTTACAGGGGGACGAATAGGTCTTACCTGTTGGTAATTTAAAAAGTGTTTTGATTGTCATAATCAGCGGATAATGGGGCATCTGCCGGCTAAGACACTCAAAACACTTTTATCCATATTTATGCGCCTTTTGATTATATCATTATCATTTGTAGCACAGTTAGTTCACACGTGGCTGCGTAGTTTGAGGATGGTTTCTTCAGAATTTCTAAGATTCCTATAAATCATTATTAGGTTTAACACCCATACATTTGTAAAATCAGATGCATTAGAAACAAAAAATATTTTATTCAACAAAATTCTGAAAATATTTATTAGTTCCGTATTCAACACACGTTATTTGACCTTAAATTTAAATGATTTAAAATATCAAAACAGAGAAATTATTTTGCTTAAATCTTTTACTAAAGGTTTAAGTTATTTTTTTAATACATGCAGATGATAAAAGTAATAGGATTAGTAAAACTTTTTGTCTAAGTCGTTTGTTTTTCCTTCTTAGCAACAATTTAAATTTGACAGAAGTTAAAATTACTTAAAATTAGTATGATTATGATAATTATTTTATTATGCTGTTTGGGCATTGTCGATCCATTGCTCAAAAGGCAAGTCACGAGTTTTTATAGCCTAGACCATCAACTGTAAATAAAAGTACGATTCGTCTCTGTCTCCCACACTTTCCTCTATATTTTCCTTTTGGACAATTATCAGCCAAATTTGGGCAATACGATTACTCACTTCCAATTACGCCAAGAAAGCGTTAAGATTATAATAAAAAAAATAATGAAAAATGCACAACAGAAATCAAAAGAAAAATCTTTAATGTTATCAACAACATTGATATTTACAACAAAATGGCACCAATGTTTTGTGGATATCATTCATTTTTTACGCTTTATGGCGAAGTGGAACTGTGTACACTGTCTATGGGAGGCGATTAATTTCTTTTTTTTTCTTTTTTTCTTTTTTTTTTCGTGTGGCTGTGAATCCTCCAAGTGTCTCACTGCGAAATGGCAGGAATAATTAAGTAACTGGAACGATCTGCAGCGATTTTGATGATTCATTTTTTATTCATATATTTTTCTTTGAAAGTGAGTTTGGGGCGAGACGAATAAAACTTTTTGCCTATTTACTTCCCTTGATGAGGTGTTTATCTGTCTGCACCATTACATTGAGCCAGCATTTCAACGAAAACAGGACACACGCATAGAGATACATACAGATACATACAGACATACACATACTCAGTTACACATACTCTCATAAACAAACAATACATACTTGAATATCATTGTACAGATATACATATAAAGAAGATGGTGCATCTCTGTATTAATATAATTCTTAAAAACATGTTAACTATTATGTCGAGTGTGAAAATTTATAATTGGCTTGTGTGACAACAAATATTACATTTATATTGAAAATGTCAAATAATTTATATTAAGCATATATACGTATATATATATATATGTTTGTGTATATATATATATATATATATATATATATATATATATGTTTGTATATATATATATATATATATGTTTGTATATATATATATATATATGTTTGTATATATATATATATACGTATATATATATATATGTTTGTGTGTATATATATACGTATATATATATATATATATGTTTGTGTGTATATATATACATATATATATATATATATATATATATGTTTGTGTGTATATATATACGTATATATATATATATATATGT
>OZ038481.1:61419180-61426680 GCA_964036315.1 Acanthosepion esculentum | reverse complement strand
TTATTTGTAGACATCAGGGGAATAAAAAAAATAGGTTGTAAAAGAAAGATATCCCACTTACAGAACTGATCAAAAACTCCATTAGCAAAGTTCCTATCGAAAACATTTTCCATGGATATTTTTCTTGAAAGAATTTTTAATAAAAAAATTATTTTCAATTTAGCTTAAATTAGTAAAACGCTATATTTACACGATTTCATTATGGCCACAATATTTCAAAATGTAACATGAAATATTTTTTTGCTTCTTCCAGTTTCGGAGAATTATAATGATAAAGAGGCAATTAAGAAGTTAATTAAATCTTTAATTGATCAAATAATTCTAATATTTTCTAAAGCTCACGTAGAACCAATAAGAGGCCTTTAGGTTAAATAGCTCTTAATTGATTTAAATTGGCACACATACAAAAAATCATTTTAAAAATGATTTTTCAAGAATTAAGGCATTAAGATAATTGCTTATTTCTCTTCATTCTTCTGCAATGTCTCCCTTACTCACTTCTCTTATTTGTTTAAATGTCCAGACTTCGTTCCCACCTGAATCACTTTCCCACTTTCACCTGGTAATAGCTTTCTTTTTCATACCTCCAGAGAAAATCATGATATTGTTTAAAGGAGGTACTTTTCATAAAGAAAATTGAAAATATAAATCATTTTCGTTTTAGTTTTTATGAACTTTGGATCACAGTTT
Organism: Acanthosepion esculentum; assembly: GCA_964036315.1. Classification (NCBI taxonomy): domain Eukaryota; kingdom Metazoa; phylum Mollusca; class Cephalopoda; order Sepiida; family Sepiidae; genus Acanthosepion; species Acanthosepion esculentum. The sequence goes on along the minus strand of OZ038481.1, from coordinate 61,425,990 downwards.
ATTTATATCCCAGCAAGGTCCAGAGAAAAGTACAGTATAACTATTACACCATAAACCCATCTAAAATTCACTTTCCTTATATACATATTAATTCTAAATAATCAGAAAACGTACATAAATTTTACATTACATACCGGTATTCATACATACATATATACATGCTTACGTAGATATAATTTAAACATATACATAAAGTCTATCGATTTGGCGTTATGCCACGTTGACCTAAGATATTTTTAAATATCAATAACTCTTCGTCATAATACGAGTTCTATCACAGAAGAAACTAATTAATATTAACGAAGAAATAGACTTAGTCATCTTCAAAGCCCTCCACCAGGAAACTTACACACTGCGTCCCTTTCAATTTTAAAATATTCTGTAATGTCCTCTTTACGAATCGACATCAGATTCCTCGACTCGTTCCACTTAATCTCATCTACAACATTTCAGCGTCGATTTTAGCTTTATGAAAGAACAAATGTCCCAAAGAACCAACTTTTGGCAGTAGGGTGACAGCTAACAGACCTAGATTATGTGATGTTTTGCCACAAAATCACTGTAAAAGATGTGAACACTATTTAGACGCTCATTGTGAATGTTGTGCTTACACAGTACAACAGCTCACTCAGTGACGTCTCGCTGCCGAACAATTTAAAATATAAACGAAGCATGTGAGCAATGAGGAATGTTTAACGAAAATGGAAACAAAAAAGACACTTCTGCTTAAAATCAGAAAGAGACAATTGAAATTTCTAGCACAGATAATGAAGAGAGAGGTGGAGAATTTCACACCCACAGGATATATTAAAGGTAACAAGATCAGAGGGAAACAAAGAATAGCCTACCTAACAATCTTTTAAAAATGAATGATAGAATAGGGACTGGCAAGGATGGCAAAGAAACAAACATTATTTAGAACTACGAAGGAGATGAGGGTGTGGCGAATGAACACAAGTTTGTGGAGAAGGAACACGGCACATAAAAGTCGTGCAGTAATGTTCCCTCTAACTGGGCGCCAACTTACATGAAGACCAGGTAATCGGTTATTTAAATATTAAAAGTGGCTTGTCACCTTCAATACAACTATCGTAAATAAGAACGAACATCCGTATCAGTGGCATATCAATTTTGTCACACTAAATACATTTCTTCTTTTACTTATGTTAATACAGACAGTTTTAAAAAACGAGCAAATTTAGAACATTCTAAACCTATACTTTATTCACACCAGCATGTGAATTAAAAGAAATATTTAACTCGAAAATCATTTTTAAAAAGAAATGTTATTCTGTGATAATGAAGAATATGTGTTTTAGAAAGATGTTGCATAATTATAAACGATATATATATATGCGTACGTGTAAGTGTGTTTATGTACGTCTTTTTACATGCGTGTGGCCGCATATGAATTTAATGGATGCAGATTTATATTTAATTTTAAAGATTCTTCGAACAGAAGGAAATAAATATAGCATAAAATAAAATAACTAATGAAAAAGAATTTAAAGCAAACAATGCAAAAAAGGATTAAGCATATTGGAAACTACAAAACCGTAAGATCTGAGATACTATTAAAACCCCATTATATAAATATGCATTTAAAATTAAAAGATGTTTCATGGAACAATATTGTATCTGTGTCTAAAATATTTTAGCTGTATTCTGTAAAATAGTAATTTCCCGAATCGCCAGATTGTTCGCATTCTTTTTTTTGTACATTTTTTAATCTATTTGTGACCGCTATTAAACTGAGCGAAAGAGATATTGAAATTGTTGGTCAGGTAGAGATAAAAAAATAATGGTTGTGCGTCAAAACGTTGCAGAGATGAGATTCACCGGTTTTACGTAAAGCGAATATAAGGAAGAATATGAGTCATCAGTTTTATGCTAAGTCTACAGTGCAAAAGACTAAAGGAATAGAAACAAGCGAATAGAAAGAAGAAGAATGATGATCGAAACTATAAAGCGAACGATGAAAAGCAAATAAACAATGGAAGAGAAAGAAAAGCAGACTACAAACATGAGACGAAAAACGAGTCGACGAAGAATTCAGGGGACTAAGAAACTTGCACAGGCAAAGAGCATAGAGAATATCTTAACAAATAAGCAAAATCGCTGGTAATCGCAGCTCAGAATGAGAGTATTAGAACAAACGACAGACAGGCGAAGAGCGATAGCAAATATAAAATGTCGCTCAGGTGGAGAAAGAGACGAGACATTAAAGCAGACAATTCGTTTGTTAATTATTGCGTTGATTGCTGGCGGCAATGGAAGGAAAAGTCGCCGTGGGGAAAGAAAGAGAATAAAAAATAATAGATAATGTTGTCTATCTTTGACGAGGATAAGCAGCAAAGGCAAACAGGGTTAATGTAATGTAAGCATTATACCTGACAATAGAAAATGTAAGTAAACATCAAAAGTAGAGAACCGGATGTTATAATGCAGCACGATAATCTAGTTTACGACATTAGCATTTAGCCATTGATGGCGGCTTTCAAAATTATGTATCAGACACTTTAACTCAATGATTGTCATCTCATAAATACCACTTTCGTTCTTCTCTCTCCGTAGGTACAAGTCAAAATCCATAACTAAAGTTGGTACAAATCATTTTGTCTGTGTTTACGGACAAATGTTTTAATATGAAAACAGTTTGATATGAAACCAAAAACGACTAAACTAACCACCGAAATAAATATATTTTATTTAGGTCATAACTGGACAATACTCTTGTGGGTGAGGAATTATTTTTCACCCTGCAAACCCTATTCCACAAACGAAATGTTGCAAGCCTCTGGCTACTCTATCGCCATTTCCAACGAAAGTGTTCAAATGAACATTTCTTAGTTCCATCAGTTTTAACTTTCACTTGGTATTCCATTGATGAGATCTATGTTCCATTCGAGCAGATCATTCCCACGAATCAACTCCCAAAGAGGATGCTTTCCCGATCACTAGAATTTTAACCACATATCTCCATAAACAGTACCGCTTACTCTGTTACACTCTTGGCCCTTGTATTGTAAAATGCTTAATAGTTATTTAACATAATTATACACATTTTTCTGACGAGCAAACTGAACTCGAAACAGTGAGTTCAAATCAAAGAGCGCGAGGAAATAGAATCAGATATTTTTGCTTCAAATGCATGTTGTGTCTTTGATTATGAGTAAGATAACAATCACTAACAAAAATTCTCTTAGTCTTAAAATAATCATATTGAATTTGACTAGTAGTCAATTGAGATAATTTGATAAAAGTTTATTAAAATTTCCACAAAAGAGTCAGACTGATGTTAGGTAAAATAGAAATTATTAAATTCTACCTTTCAGCAAAATCTATACTTATTATGGAGCATTACAAGCTTCAGGGCATCGGAATTTAACAGACAAGAGTGTAATGTTTGATTCTGGAAGAGGCGAAAAGTAACACTAGCGTAATTGTAGAATGCCATTTATAAGCTTTTTATTTTATCTTGAGGTATTTTTCCTTTGTCTTTATTAAGATAGAACCTAAAAAATGCTATTTATAGTGTCTTGCTTAGAAATATATTTCCTTAAAGAGGTTAGTTTCGATGTCGTATACGTATTGTTAAATTTACTTAATTCTTTACTGACATTTAAAAAAATATTCAGCAAATCGGCAATTTTTGAATACCAGTAACTTATCAACCGCTAAAGATTTCTTTTTTCTTTTTCTTTTCTTTTGTTGTTGTTGATTCTGTTTTTATTCGCCATTTTTTATTAAATAAAAATCGGACAATTGATGGAAGCATGTTTTCCCACTGTGGTAGCATAAGTGAAGTATTAATTGTAAAAGAACAATAAAACACTTCTTCTGAAGTAGACAGAATTAAATAACTGTTTTTTTCTGATAGCAACTTGAACTGAAAACAGCATACTCAAATTAGAGTCACTACAAATGAAATATTTTCGGCAAATGTATTTTTTAGAATTCAAATTTTATCAACATAATTGTTCATCAAAATAACTTTCTATTATGTTCATTGAAATATCATTCGATTAAAAGTGTTTACTTTTTAATTATGAAAGCAAATTATTTTGAGTTGAAGAGACCGAAATTTGCATATCGTTTCTTACAGAATCAATTTCATTAAAATTGTATTCCTCTTTAAAAGCTATTTTGGCAACGGCTTCCTGTCATTAATACAGATTTTTTTCCGGAATTTTTGAAAGCCTCGTTAATGAGGGAAATAAAACCCACAAATTATCTCGAATTGTGCAACCTCAAATTTTAGCAAGAAGAAAATCAATTTAGCCTTAGCGATGGGAATGTTGTGCAACGGCTAAACCAGTCCTCAGACAGTTGTTATTATTATTTTATAATAAAATAGCAATAACAGAATAATAAGAACAACTAAGAAAAATGACATTAGTATCATTATCTTAACTTTATCTTAACTGTTTTAACTCAACGATGTTAATCTAGATAATAATTCGTTAAATATTGGCAATGCCTTACACAGAATAAGTAATTAGAAAGCGATATAAATGTTAAAGTGGAAAAATTGCAACTAATGCTGTTGTAAGTGAAAATCAAATCCTGATTAAAGTCTATACAATATGACAGCTCTGGTAACACATTTTAAAATCAAAATATTTTATATATATGTTGATATTCTATTATTCTATTATTATTTTTTTTATTTCCTTTGATATCTGGCGTTTACACATTTCTTTCCGGGTCTCGCCCAGGGACCTAAGGTTAGAAATGGCATCATGACACTTTCCACTGCAAAAAAAAATAAAATAAAAAAATAATTACATAGATAAATCCCTTCGTAAAGTGTGGGCTGTACTTGTCAGAACAATTTTTTGTATCTCTTTGAGGCATGGACTTCCAGGGATCCCTTCAATCAGCCTACTGGAATCTTTTCCAACCAGTCCAAGGGCTCCAACTACAACAGGAATTGTTGATGTTCCCATGTGCCACATTTTTGAGATTTCTATTTCAAGGTCCTTGTATTTTGACAGTTTTTCGAATATCTTCAAAGATACATTGCAGTCTGCAGGGACTGCCATATCAATAAGGAGGCACTTATTTTGTTTGTGGTCTTTAATAACAATGTCTTGACGGTTGGCTTTGATTGTTCTGTCAGTATGTATTGTGTAGTCCCATAGAATTGTAACAGGTCCTATCTCCGTAACCGGGTCAGGGTGGTGTTCGTACCAGTTTCTTCCAGTTTCCTTCCCATAGGAGTTGCAAATTTTCCAGTGCAGATATTGGCCCACTCTGTCATTCCGTTATTATTATTATTATTATTATTATGATTATTATTATTATTATTATTATTATTATTATTATTATTATTATTATTATTATTATCTTTGATTTCTGTTGTATAAACATTACCTTCTGGATCTCAATCAGAGACCTAAGGTCAGAAATAGCTTCAGGATATTTTCCGCTGATCATCTTTTTGTTAAAAAACAAAACAAAAACAAACTAAGATCACACACATTTTATATCGATAAAGCTCTTCGTCATGTACTTGTGAGTACATTTTTCTGTATTTCTTTAAGTCGTGGTTTACCAGAAATCCCTTTAATGTGTTTATCGGAACCTTTTCCAATCATTCCGATGGCTCCAATTACAACTGGAATTCTTGATGTCTTCATGTGCCACATTTTTGAGATTTCCGTTTCAAGTTCCTTGTATTTTGTTAGTTGCTATTATTATTATTATTATTATTATTATTATTATTATTATTATTATTATTATTATTATTATTATTATTATTATTATTATTACCTATCCTCCCAAGAGTATTTCTCCCCGATCACTACAATCTTAACCTGGTCAAAGCTCAACCATTATGTTCCCCACATATCCCCATAATCTGTGTCTCTTACTTTATAACCCTCTGCCGCGAGTGGCTCTTGGGATAACTAACTTCGAATTTGAAATCGTAGTTGTAATTGAAAATGACTACGTATTTAAGTTAGTTATTTTAGTTTCTTTTTCGAAGATCTGGGTAATCTAAAAAAATATGATATATGTAAATACACATGATAAACAAGAGAAAACCTTTTAAACTTTCATTAGAAATAATATCCGTGGTGGATTCCGCATTAGCAAAATGTTTTAGGCGTTATATTTTAATATACCTTCACACCAACCTAATTATAAGCTATTTTTTACTGATATAGCAACATATGACTAGCATCCCGTCAACTTCCTGCTATATTGATTTTTGAAGAAAAGAAATCTCATAAGTTGCAAATTTGACCGTTAAATTTACTTTTTCTAGATCTTCCCAAATGAATCAGATGTAAAACACAGGAGGTTAACCATTGAAACTAATAATTTATCTGAAAAATCTTGTTCTATTTCACCTAAATGTTTAGCTAGTTTAGAATATTTTATCATTTATGAAGGAATTCCCCTGAATATATGTAATAAAATGTGTGTGCGAAATATACATCTAATAAAAATGTGATTATTACATTTTTATCGAAAATATATCTCATCCATATATTGCTAAAGATGTGATATATTTGACAGTGCAGTTCTCAGTGGAATTTTCCAAGTGCCAGCAAGAATTTGATCTGGCTGTAAAGAAACCTGGCTCCTTGAAAGTCGGCCACCACATCGATCATTACTACTGGCCCTAAATACATCAACACGGCTCCCTGCTAGACTCACATCCTCCACTATACAGAGACACCCTCCGGCAGATTTCATCTACAGATCTCCCTGACGCTCACCGCGATGCAACCAGACTATTTTGAAAAGGAAGACGGCCTAGACCAGACCCTTTCGTAGATGTGACCTTCAATGGACGCT
>OZ038481.1:61399180-61416680 GCA_964036315.1 Acanthosepion esculentum | reverse complement strand
TGTATTACATATACCTAGAAATATATTGAGATATAAATGTACAGTACTTGCATACACTTACATACACATAAATATAAATCAATAAATATGTCTACATAAGTCTGTATGTAGTTATTTCCCTCTATATAAATTTGAGAATATCTGTAAGTTCATACTCAAGTATATAATAATATTTATGTTCTGCATTTAGGTGAATCCTTCTTTTTATTTTTTTTACTTTTCCGGAAGCGTGTACGCATTTCACGAGAGAGAAATTAAATTCCCTTCTGCATATATACGTCTTGCCACGCAAGGACACATCCATGTTTCCGAGAATTTCTTTGTAAGGCTATTCGCGAAGCTTTTATTCTTTTGTCTTTACCACACTGCATATATATCCATGCTGTATTTTGGGATTACCTTCTTACACCACCAGTAAAACTTACTTCTCCTCTACTGCTACAGTTATTTTATTTGAATACTGCACTCTAAACGTGAAAAGACTGTAGGGACGTTGCAACTATCTCGAATGACATCATTATTTCTGTCAGAATGGTTTTTTACTAAAAAAAATTACATACAAATGCATAGAAAATGTATGCGTGTGTTCATGCATATTCTTAAATACTAGCATTATAGCAGGATTTTTTATATGAAAAAAGCACAATAATTGCATTAAAATAAATGTAATATTTCAATATAATTCTGAAGGCATTTTTATTTAAAAATATATTTGAAAGAAAACGAAGCATGACTTCACATGAAGAATAAAATATAATATATACACTAAAACAAATCCACATTAAAAATTAACTAATACATATGTGTGTGAGAGTGTGTCTCCCAAACGTAAATGGATATTCATTTTTAAACATTTTAAAATTATTTGCATAATTATACAGTGATATATATATATATATATATATATATATATATATATATATATATATATATATATATATATAAGGTTATAATTGTTCCAACGAGAGAAAAACGTATATTTGTTTAAAAAAATGTGAAACTGCAAACATTTTTGGTTATAATGTGAATTTGTTTTAGTGTATATATTATATTTTATTCTTCACATACTGTTTCTCTATTTTTTAATATACATACATATATATATATATATATATATATATATATATATATATATATATATATATATATATATATATATATATATGTATATTTAGGCAGCAATCCTTCTTTTATGCAAGTTTAATTAAAAACGACAGACAAGGTACTACGGTTAAGTTTTTTATTTCATTTTTCTTGTGTATGAACAAGAGCTTTCATTTCTGGACAAAGGGTGTGTAAGAACTGTCCAAACGTTTTATTTTTCCGAGCGCTTTCGGCTATACCTTTAGCCATTATCAAGGATGATTTGATTTTTCAGCTTAATTGAGTGTGTGCATTATGTATATGTCTTAGTGTGTAGTAGTGGTGTTTTAATTTCCAAATACGGTTAGCACGTTGTGGCTAATATTGTTAAGGGTAGGCTTTTTCATTTTTATTATTAAAGCCTCCATTATTTTTAACCTTTTTTTACAGGTGGAAGCAGTTAATATGTTTAGGTGACAAGAGTTCTTGCTGGTGGGCTTTTTGTATAACGAACATTATTTATGAGTTCAAATGCCCCTTAAGGAACTGCGTTCCTAACGAAACCGGACTCATAAATAATTACATCGTTTACACAACCACATGCTTATCCAGACGTCTTACGTTACACCTATCCGATCACAGCTCCATTAGAACCCATTTAAACACACACAAACATTTACCAGACTCCATTAGAAATATACTAGCAGAAAACACAAATATATTAATTGCCCTGTAAAAAAGGTCTTGTTCGTACACAAGAAAAATTAAATAAAAAAATTAACCGTAGTACCCTGTCTGTCGTTTTTAATGAAACTTGCATATATATATATATATATATATATATATATATATATATAATAATAATAGTGTATTTATTATATATACAGATACATATATTATAAATATTTGACTAACTTCAAGCGCTATATCTTGAAAGAAGAAAGGGAATGTGTGTTTGCGTGTGTGTGGCCGTGCGCGTGTGTATATGCGCGTGGAATGAGATATAGAGAAAGAGGGAGGAAACAATATGCCGTATTAGGCAAAATCTTTGTCTTCCTACCACAACTTTCGTCATCAGACAGGACAGTAGCTTTTTGGGCTAATTCTCTCTAGATAACATAAGTTTACATATATGCATGCTTATTTTTGTATCTTAAGTCTTTGCGATCAAACATATCGAGATTAACGTTTGCTTGACTTCTTTTTTTATGGGTAGATGTATGAATATTTTTGTCTCTTTTTTGTACCTTTCTTCTTTCCTCTCAACCTAGCTTTCGATCAATTGAACTAATCAGCTTTCAAAACCTTTGGTGAGCTGGCTTTCTATATTAAGCTGGGTTAAATACCTTAGTCAGCAAAAAGTTACAAATGAACTGAAATTAGGTATTTTTACTGCCCCTAAATCCTCTATTTGATATAATGCATTAGCATTGTTTAATACAGAATATAATGCAAATGTCTATTGTACTAGAGGTTTCTTAATTGCTTGAATTTATTACACATTTGTCTATTTGCGTGCTGCTTCATAAGATAAAATGAATTCTCTACAAAAAGATAAAGTTTTCGGAGTTGCTGATAAATACTATCTCATTATTTATTGACAGTATAGCACAGTGTCTGTGATTTTCCTCTTATTTATTCGCAGACATACTTTTACAAAACAAAAAGCAATTACGTCGAGTTATAACTTTGTTCACCCCGCAGTAATTTTACTACCATTGGCTCATTTTCTGTTACTAGTTTCCTTTGCATGCATACAAATATATATATATATATATATATATATATATATATATATATATATATATATATATATATATATATATATATAAGCTAACCCAAACAGTCCTTGCCATTTTTTACTTCGTGTGTGAAGAAGTGATACTGATACGCAAATGAGTGCATCAGGTACCGGGAAAGGGGTGGAGTGGGACTGGGTTAATTGTTGTGAATAATGAAAGTGTGTTGCGCACACACATCAGTCATAGCTAGAGTAGCGGCGAGAAAAAATCGTGGTACTAAAGCAACTCGTTCGAATTGTCTGCTTTATGACATTAACGTCGTCTTTTCAGCAGCCGCTCAAGTCGCGGAATACATCAAAGTTTGATGTTGTGAATGATTGACTCCAGAAGTTCAGGTCGAGCGATTTGTCCCTTTGTGGTGAGACGCGCAGTGGTCCTAAATGATGAGGCACTGAAGGCGACCATAGAGGAGAACAACACCCAAACTTGTGGTGAGCTTTCCGAACGCTTGCAGGTTTCTGGTGAAACACTCAGACTTCCCCTGTACTGTATAGGAAAGGTGTATAATTTGACCAAGTGGATACCCCACACACTGACGGAAGCCAGCAAGCAACAACGTGTCACAGCCTGTTTCTCGCTGCTTTCTCGGTACCACAACGTACCCATATTTGATCAAGTGACCACCAGTGACGAAAAGTTATCCTGTATGACACTTCCAAACCACCTCTACTCTCACGTAAGATCATGATCTGTATTTGGTGGACTAGTCGACAAGTGGTGTACTATGAGCTGCTACCAATGGGCCAAACCAAAACTGATGACCTTTACTCGCACCAGTAGAAACGTGTGCAACAGGCACTGAAGCAGAAGGAGGATACATTGGTTAATCGCAAGGGTGTATTTTTCCAGCATGTTAATGCCAGTCCTCATGTGACGCAGGTTGCCAGGTATACCATACCACAACTTGACTTGGAGACTCTGCGCCATTCACCTTACTCTTCGGAGCTTGCGCCAACAAATTAGTACTTCTTTCATTCCCGGGACAACCTGCGTCGTGTGAAATCCTTCGAAAATGAGGTAGCACACACAAACTTCTCTCCGTCCAAGACACCTGATTTTTACTGTCAGGGCATTGCGCAACTGGAGGGCCGTTGATAAAAGTTTCTGAGGGCCTATGGGGATTTCTTTAAGGACTAATGGTATGTGAAATTTGTTGTATACTTTTTTCTAATAAAACAAAAACGGCAAGGATTGTTTGGTTACCTTGTATAATAGTAGTAGACTCTAGTATTGATTTTTAGGTATGATGGTTCAACAGTTCAGCTTTCTAACTGAACCACTAGGCTACTTCAAAGTGATTTGGTCCTAATCGAAAGGTTTGTGTAGAACCAGCCATATTTCATTAACAATCTTAGTGTGCCAAGAATGTATACAAACAGCTCTTGTCAGGTTTGAATTCAGAGATTTTCTTACCGACAGACTGATAGTCGCCGAAGTTGCCACTTTGCTAACTTATAGGTGAAAAAAGCTGACTTCCTTATCTTTTACACGGCTCAAAATTGAAAATCAGAGAGATTAGTTCTGAGTTCGTTATATTAACTTACGATGGATCCTCCTGTTCTACCTACAGATATAGGTTAATTAGTAGGATATGTATCGGTAAATCATTATTATCTTAAAAATATTCTTAAAATCTAAAAATATTTACTGGTTTTAAATAACCCACTAAAGGTAAATAAGCCGTACCGTAAAAATAAATCAATCATGTCTTTAAGGGCATTGACTCAAAGTGAAAGAAACAGAATCGAAATTTGAACTCGGCACATTTAATATATATATATATATATATATATATATATATATATATATATATATATATATATTAATTATATTAAGAAACAGACAACTTTAAGGGTTCATGGGATTATAATTTATTTCGTTAGGGCCTGGATTTTGGTCCTAATTCGTTAGGTATCCATTTTTATACAAAAAATAGTCACCAATATTTTTGTATGAAAAGGGAGATCTAATGAATTAGGACCAAAATTCCGGTCATTAGGAAATAAATTATAATTCCATTAACCCATAAAATTGTATGTTTCTTAATATAATTAATATTTGCTCTGTTTTTACATTGAGCTCTCTGGATTACATCCTCCTCGGAATTATCCATACGGATTACCAAATAACTTAATTAACTAACTATATATATATATATATATATATATATAGAGAGAGAGAGAGAGAGAGAGAGATTTGTTAGTTGTTCACAATCACTAGTTTTAAATTGTACGTCTTTTCGGATCCTTCTGTAAAATTGGTTTACGAGCGATCCTAGACATAATTCAAAGAAGCGGTTGGAAGAAAACAAAATCAGAAAAACAAGAAAAGGGAATAAAAGCTGAAAATGAAAAAATGAGTCAAAGCGCAAGAAATAACGGAGCGACTTTATCTGCGAAATGTTTGTCGATATTACTGAGTATACCTTTCTCTAGATTAAATTATACTGTTTCGGTAGCAGTGTATTTGTGAGGATATTTAAAATAAATATTCTCTCTATATATACATATAGAGAGTGGTGGTAATAGAGAGGCAGAGAGCAAAAGAGAAAAAGAAGACGCAAACCTATTCTTAGTGTTAATCTCTCTCTTTATCTTAAAATGTTTACATAAATTAAATCTATGCATATTCATGCATATAAAGACGTACGAATGTGTGCACAAGTCTAAAAAAAATAAGCCCCAATGTTTGTTTGTGTGCCCTGGAAGGATGCAATTATTTTTTTAGGGTGGGCTGTAAAAAAAACTTAAATTGTGTCTAGGAAATAGTGATTCAAACTTATTTTTTATCCGGATTAAGGAGACCTTGAAGCCTAAAAACAGTCGTTAAAACATGAAGCAATCCTGAATTCAATTGCCTTTTTCTTCTATTTGTCATTATATTTGCAATGACGAATACAATTCATGGAGCCGAAATAGAAAGCGGCTGTCGGTAGATGATTCTATTGTTCCCATTTTTATACATTTCATGTAATGTGTAGCAATAATATGGCTGTATCTGAATACATTAAAACCTTTTGATCTATGACTAAATCAAGCCAAATAATACACATACACATACACACACATAGATATACAGACAGACACACAAATATATATTTATCAATATATATATATATATATATATATATATATATATATATACGCTGTTATCTGAAAGTTTACGGTGTACATTAATAGTTTGATAACAACAGCTGTGTGGTATCTTCTTTGATTTGACCAATGTCCGGATTATTGATAAAGAAGAGATTACATTTAAACCATTGGGATTTAATAAAAACATACAACATAATAAAAGCGCTTTACTAAACTCTAAACCGAAGATTTCTTGTCGTGCCTTCTTAAGCAAGGAATTCCATAAAGATTAGATTATTTTGGATAAAAATGGTCTTATAAATATATAATAGCAAGCTTTAAACAATAAATCTACTTAGTATATTTAAGTTTCGTATGACTTGAATTCCTAATACGAATTTTGGTAATATACAAATGGCAATAGTCTGAAGGACGATGCCGATTTGGATCTGGATTCAGTATGTGAATACTGGTGGGTAGCAGAGATTCTCAGAATGGTTTTATACCAATGAACAATTCGTATCTTAGATTTAGACGATGACGTATGCTGTGATAAGTTTCAATGTAGAGAAATATTATGGTACAAGCAGATGTCATGATGCATAGATAAACACGAGCTTCTTCAGTTATAGCCGTTTGAGAATGGTCGGTTTGTGGAACGACAATGGATGGACATTTATGTAAATCACTGCGAATATTAGGCGTAACGCTTCGATTTTGGCAATGGTGGAAAAATGAATGTTTCTACACCAGGAGACCAGGTTCTGGGCGGCCACATAGAATAGATGCTATTAAAAATAAATATGTCTACTGGATTTTCACCATGGATCATTGGAAATCGTTTACTTACATCATGATGACGGATTGACCTTTTCTTCAGTAAACTAGATCTTTCTTACTCCACAACTTCATCCTACACATCTTTAATATTGTCACTAGAGAATCACCTGGAAAGTCGAATGGCGCTCTCTAGTGTTCAGTAATTAGACCAGATCCCGCTTTCATGTAAGTATTGGTTGTTTAAGTGCTCGACGTGGATCTGGTAAGAGACTTCCTCGAGAATGTATTAGCTCACAACACACAGGCCTAACCTCTGGCTTCATGGAAACACAGAGCCATGTTACAACGCTCTCTCGACTTTACTGCTTGTGGAGGGAATGTCAAATAGCGCAATGTATTGCTAGACGATTGTTCAACTCGGTCTGCGACCATTCTTGCAACAGGAAGCTGATACGTTATATCCAGAAGAATAATGCCCACCCACGTGATGCCCATACTGTTCCACGTAAATGATCAATGTCTTTCTCGGTCAGTATAATTTCCAGATATTTCATCCATTGAATGTGTATTGGACATGGGACGACGCCTGACTCATTTAGTTATTCTACCTATAGCGACAGCAGTTACAAGAGTAATATGTCGAACTATTTTATTCGCCATATGCAAAATTATATCCATGCGAGATTAAAGGCTTATTTTAACGCCCAAGTAGATTATACATTGTATTAATATGTAGTTTAAGAATGTTTAATACACTCCTTATTTTTAAATCTTTGTGCGTATTGGTCTGTATATTCATCCATTTATATTATCTTTACGTTTAATCGTAAGTAAAATGAAACATATATTTAGGATACTGCAATTGTATTTTCACAAAGAATCCATCTTTAAAAGACATCTAAAACTTATATTTATCAGAGAGATGCATAAAATAAATTTGGCTAAATCATTCACTGCATAAAAGAGATGAAAATGCTATATAAATATAAACGCATGATATATATATATATATATATATATATATATATATATATATATATATATATATAATTACGTGAACATACATGTATGCAACAATCCCTCTCAAGGCTAGACTGCCTGGTGTCATGATCTATATATGCAGTCATCATGACACATAAATTATTTGAAGCTAAGCGCTGTGTACGCATATCTTGAATTTATTTACAAATTAAGTACTAGCAAGCGTTAAATTTATTCTAAATTTAAATTACAAATTACTATATTTTGTTTCATAAACACGAAAACTGACTCCTATAAACATTTTTAATGTGTTGTTACTTTAAAATAAAATCAGCTTATTCCGAATGGGTAACAATAATATCAGCTTAATGTGATTTATAAAATTAAATTAATAATGCTATAGAGAATGTAAATATTGTTGGTTATTACATTAGTTTTCCTGTTGCTTTAAACAATGTCCAAAATAGAGTTTGGGATCCCAGAAAAAGAACTGCATTTATTCATAGGCCTGAGAGAAGATAGCAATTATTATTTCTTTCTATATTTTATTTATTTATTTTTATTTAATCTCTCTCCCCACTCCAAATATTTCATAATGTTCTTGAAGGATACTGATGATTGTTTTTGCAAAACGATTATCTGTGTGGGGTAGATTTCAAGTTTTACCAATGTACTGAATGCTAAGAAATCAAGGAAATGGCATATATTTATATTAATTTTTGAGAAAGGTTTTGGTAGATTTATTTGCTAAGAGTGCGCTCCGAGCATTAACAATAGTAGTTACAAGCCATGAAGTTTTCGAAAGATAGATTTAACAGACTCTGTCTCCTGTTGATTTTTCCCACTAGTTTTAAATATTAGCCTCATAAACACACATAATTTAATATGTCTTAATGATCATAGTTTCCATGACATGCAGATATTATCTTACTTTAAAAATACATTCCAGTAATTTTTGTTTCATAACGGCAATTATCTACAGTGTTACTATAGAAATATTCTTTTCTTTTTTTTCGAAACCAAAGAAACATTTTGTAAGACATTATTGTTTTAAAAGTCATTGATAACATACAAATACAGAGAAAATCATTTCATGTAAAATGCAAAATATTTCACAATATTACAGACATAAAATCATATACAAAGAGAATTATATCGACTTCACAATAGTAAATTCTTAGACAGTTTTTGTAACTTATTGACAGACGGAATGTTCAATATGTGGGATACAAGTTGCTGTTTAGACGTTTTAAGAATTTGGAGAAGTGAAGACACATTTCGTAAAATACATGTATTGGATGCTTTGGGGCACATTATCAGTGATATTTCTAGCCGAGGTTCATTAGGGGTTTCGGGTCTTTCAACATCATACCGCCTCTCCACAATGACCCAGCCGATACTGATCGGGTATTGACTTGTGTACCTTCCGTCAGCTACAACTTTTTTCCCTCTTCCAAACTACACACCATGCGACTCTTCTTGGCAATTTATTGTCCAATCCCTGATGACTTCCGGTTCACCAGCAATGTACGCTATTCCATAAAAACGGAAGCAAACGCATCCACGATTTCTAACTGATCAGGAATATGGCGACGTTCTTAGCTTGAGGTGATAAGTACCAATTTGATTCCCCCTCACTAAGACATATACACACACACGCACGCAGAGAGAAACGCGCTCAAGCCTCACATTCTGCTTACACATCCCATTTTCATTCATGTTAATCATCCACCGAAAAAAAAGAAAAACAATTTCCTTTTCCTCCTTCACCCTCCACGTATATTAGTTACACACATTCGCACCCATATCAACGCCGCCACACACACACACACACACACACACACACATACACACACATAAAAATATACCGTAACCCTGGTGTTTGTGGGGGGGGCAAACAGGTGCTAGATCATGGCCAGGGGTCACCGTAGGTAACAATGGTTCGGAGTACCCTAATTTTGTCCCCTAGTCGAGACTCCATTGCCGGATGTAGTTTTAGGTTATAAACAGGACCTCTCCCCCCCCATCTAGAAATCTTTTCCGCTGCCAATGTTATTGAGCGAATAGCCTTGTTTTTTACCAAACCTGTTACACCTAGTTTGGGAAAAAAATCTTACAGAGAGATCAGTAAAGCGTCTGCAACCGATTTCAATCGGTTCGCACTGAGCTCGCCAACCGCGTCTTCTACATTCCTCTACAATCAGTAAATACTGTTAATTCTAACATGATGATTTGCTTGGTCTTTTCAGAATAAATAATCATGCCTGTACGAAGCTAAGTTTGTATTATTACCACAGCAGGGCAGAGCTGAGGAGGAATGTTTTCTTCTGCGACGTCTTTACTTTTTCCCCGGCTCTGACAAAATTCATCGTCTTCTTATTCGATTCATACATGTTTTGTTTTAGACTCCTTGATACTATTGTTGCAAGGACTCCTAAAACTTTATCATGGCGCCTTCGGGAAACCGCTCAATATGTGTTGGAGGGATCCTCTCTTCTGGCAAAATGGACAAAGTAGAGACTCTCTTTCTCCCCACGTGAATAAGTAGTGTCTGAATAAATTATTTGTGAAATAAAATCGTCGATAGGAATGAATATAGCAAAAATCCTGTTTAATATATCAAATTCAAATGGATCGAGGCTAAATTCTGCCAGAGCTTTAGGACGCATGGTTTAAGGGTAACATAGCAAAGAACTATTTCTCCGGAAATATAAAAAAAGAAGCTGAAATGGGCAAACATTCATAATAACTGGAGTGAGTTTTTTTAAATAAAATATCAACGATTAACTTTTGGAAGCCTACACCTCGAGAGTATTTAATTAGAATCATTTTATAGATCTACAATACCAAATATTTGTAGCTCCCAGTTAAATACTGAGAAAACTCTTTGCTGTTATGAGAATGTATCTCAGTATCTGCTGGGGATACTTTCAGGATCAATGGCACTATGAACGCTGAAATGTACAAGCAGATTCTCATGAACCAAATTTTTCCTGATCGAAAGGAATTTTATTTTTTTAAATGGAAAATGATCCCAAATAAGCCACGAATGTATTAAAATATTATCTGAGAAAAAAAATGCTAATATGGATTTACGACCAATTATTCTAGAAGCAGAGTAGGAAACTGCATAGACTTCGGTCGAGAAAGGAACAGATGACATTTCCATTCTAAAATTAAAAATAACAGTTTTGAGAATTTTTTAATAAATCTGATTACATAAACAAAGATTACTAAAAACATTTCAAAACAGTTTGCCGAAGGGATTTCGAACTTTCAGACTTTTCTAATAACAAATCAGAACAATATGGAATACTGACTGTAACTACACAACTGCAAACTGTAATTTGCATTCTATTTGAATATGAATATATCTGATAAATGTATCTTAACAATATAAGAAATCATTACTTCAAGCTTGGTCTAATATTTCTGCAATACAAAATTTGATATATTCCCCAATCTTTTTTACATAGGGTAGAGGATTAGATTATATTTTCAGAAGTTTGCGCGGGAATACAGATCTCTATGTGATTAAACAAATATATTAATATGTATATATAGGTTTATGCCTTTTCCAAACGGTCTTTTTGTCTTTATAGATTTATGGAAATGATCGTAGTTAAATATACAAGCAGATACACACATAAAAATGTGTGAATCTACATAGGTGCTCATAATATATGTAGGTACTTCATATCAATGAATGTGTACATTCTAAATTGTTTTTATATACGTCGATAAACACCAAAATAAATCTTAAGATGACAAATAAAATAAAAGCTTGAAAACTCTGTAGTGAAGGCCAGTATATGTTGATTTATAAGAATATATATATATATATATATATACGTATGTATGTATGTATGTATATGTATATATAGAGAACAAAATCATCGATTTTCTTTACATTTGGAATAGTTTCTCTTTCTACACGGACGTTATTTCCCGCATAATTTAACAACTTACTGTTCAGAATGTTATTGGCGATATTTTATGCGAACAAAATAGAAGCGGCAATAACAAACTAGTAATGCTTTGGAAAATGTTGTGATCTAGAAATCGCTTTTGGTCAGCATCCTCTCTGCGCTTTCAGAATAATAGCTTTTTTGACGTTTTTTGACGTTTTTTGAATAACCTTACTGCATAAATGTCGTTTATTCATCTTTACAGACAATACACATTCGTTTGTTCTTGCAATATATTTCGATGTCCATTGCGTATATATGCATTTAATGGCACACAAAGCACAGAAACAAAGGTACACAAAAATAGCATACGTACGCACAAACAACCAAAATGCACACACCCACTCATATATTCGCTTGTTTGTTTCAAAGGCACGGATTTCACGTTATACACACGAGTATACATACAATAGCTTTACTAAGTTTCTTTTAATGAAACATGTAGCTAAATATGAATTCATAAAGAGAAGTAGGATTATTGTGTTACCCCGAATTGACAATCCTGTTTGCTTTGTAAATCATCATTCAAAATCTTTTTTCGATATTTCGAAGATTGAAACAGTGGCAAATACACAATTATCTAATGATAAATATACCTACATGTGGAAATATTTGCAGTATTATGAATGAATATGATTTACATTCAGAGTAATTTCATTTTCTTTGTCGTTATTATCACAACATTTTGGCCGCTGTACCCTGCGGTCTTCTCAAGATGTTTGTCGACCCAAGTAAATTTAAAGGAATTTCGAACTGAATACTTTATTTAATCTATGGTCCATGTCCAGGTATATCGCATCTTGCAGAACGTTTACAAACCCCAACAAAATTATATTAGCACAGTCAAGCGGTGCGACAGTGATGTGTATGAGAAGTTATGTTCTGACTGATGAAAGATGGACTATGCGGATAACTTTTTTCAGATAACTTCATTGCTACTGAGAAGAAGTAAAAGAAAACTAATTTCTAACTGAAACTACCTCTCCTCAATTATGTTATTGTGCTATTCATTTCTGTTGAACTTTTCTTGGGAATAAATACGAAGCATTAATTTTGGAGTGCCCTGCATGCTTCAAACTAATTTACATTCTTAGAAGAAGTAAATTTCAAACAGAGAATTATTTTAAAAATAAAACAGTTTGAAGTTTGAGCGAGTGAAATTTTGGGGTTAATATGTACATACATACATATAAACATAGTAATCTTAATCAGTTGAAGGATTTTAATCTTGTTTTAATTTCTTATTACTATAAATGTTATATTAAGAGGGTACACGTACTTGAGTAAAAAATCCCTGTTCTTAACACTGAAATTAATGTTTACCGGCCTCGAGATTGTAAGTCTTAATAAAGAAAATGTGCACCCCACCCCCGATAGAGAAAGAAATTGTATTCTTTTTAATCTGGAAAGCCACTGTCAAGCCAAATGTATTTTACAACTGAGCCACAAGAAACCATCAAATAATTACAGTCGCGTTCTTTGTTAAGACTTTCGATCTCTACACCGGTAGACACTAATTTCACTGTTTAAAATACAAGTGTCTCTACTCAAACATGTGCATTTATTAAATATAATGTTTATCGTAATAAGAAACATACCTCCGTATAAATAAACCTGATAATTTAAATACATCTGTAATTAAGTATAAACTAATACGATTTACGATTATGAATGATTGAAGAATGCCTTCATAAAAGAGTATAAAGCGTAATAAATGGAAGCATTTACTCTTTCAAATGCTTTTGTGAAAATCAGTCATTTTTACAGTAACATAGGTTTACAAAAATAATCGACATTAGACAAACTAGAATTTCTCTTGATGAAAGTAATAATGCGATTAATTTAAAGAATCAGATTTATTTATACACACCGTTAGTTTTTATTACTTAAATGAAACCAAAACTTAAAATGTGGAAGGCTTCTGGGTAGGAATCCCAATCAATGGCAAGCACAATGCGCGATGACTGCAACAGGATTGCAGCTTCATTTTTTATATCGACCAAAGTACCTGATTTTTTTCATCTGCGAGCTTGTATAAATGTCAGAACTGGGACTGGTAGGATAGTCAGAGGACAAATGAAATATAGAAAGTTTTGGAGATCCATAATCGCCCACGTTCTGAATACATGGCACATTGAATATCATTTCAGTGTTCATCACATTTTGCACACATTGTCCATATCTGAGTCTATTTTATAAGCGCCGTTCATTTTACACGTAACACATTTGAGTATCTGATTAACAAATTTTGTAAAATTTTGTAGTATGATGTCCCGGATGTCTTTAAATAAACAAAACGAACACCTTTAAAGCAGTCTAAATCAAATAAACAGGAATATAGTAAATTTCAAACATTTTGTCCAGAATATTAAATATTCTAATTAATTTTGAGTATAACTGTGCAAGATGGAGTCCGACGGGAAAAATTGTCTGTTACAACAGAGTCAACCAACTTTCCTAGCAGTAGACCTAGCAGTAGATTCAGTATAATATCAATTCATATCAGTGAAAGACGTTAGCCGGAGAAAGCTCAAAAAGTGGCTCTGCTGTAGGTTAGTATCAGCCATCAGCCATTCCGATGGAAGCCAAAGGAGGTTTTCTTTAGTGACAGTATGATAGTATTTTCATTTTAGAGTTGTTCCAAATTTACAAGCCATTACTTGCCCCTGTTAATCACTGCTTAAATTTGATTATGGAGAGCAGCTGCCAGTTTTACTTTGTCGTATACATCAAACTTACTACTAAGACGAGAATAAATATTTTTTCCATCAGCATAAATAGCGAGTTGGGGACTGATGACACATAATTTATATCTCTGATAGTTTTCCGCCTCGTCAACGTTTTCTTAAAACCACGTCTAGGTGAGTCACAATCAACGACCATCTGATTTAATTTCAAACCAAGGCAACTGTTTCATAGTTATTAATAAAAGAAACCTAAATCCCGAACTATTTCGACTCTAAGATGCACCAACGAATTTTACATAAGCACCTAAAACAATATGGAGTATAGAAATCGATACTTCAGTTACGTTGCAGTATATTATTATTATTAGATAAGTTTTTTGCACAATTTATGTTCAAATAGTAATTTCGTTTAGAAATCTTTACCTCCGCAATCATCTAAGTAATAATAACTCCAAAATGGATTATAAAGCATTATAGTTATGGATTCAGCTGCTTGCTAATTCATGGTTTTTCATACCTGTGATTTATAATCCATTTTGGAGGTTTTATTACTTAAACAAGATATTATTAATATTTTTCTTCTATAATGCTGATGATGATGGTGGTGGTGGTGGTGGTGGTGGTGGTGGTGGTGGTGGTGGTGGTGGTGGTGATGATCATTAGGAGGAGGAGAACAAGAGGAAGAAGCACGGATAACCGAAAGACATGACTGATACACACTGGAAGTATACCTGTATGTAATGGACTTCTTCCGGTTCTTTAAAAATGCAGATATCGTGACGTAGAAAGAAGTCTGATTATTTTACTGAAATAGAAAATGCCAGTTTCTTTAAATGCTTACAAATGTGGATCAATATGTCTTTATCACGACAATTTTATCTGAAATTTTCACTGCATATCTCTCAACCTATGTTATTAATACTCCCTACTAAGTACATTGTCAATGTTGAATTTTCTCTTTCTTGTTGTTTTTTTTTCATAGAATATGTACCTTTTTTCATAATCAGTCAACAGTCATTAACTTCCTTCCAAAGACACAGAGAGAAAATAATATTTTAATTAACTTACACTACTTTTAGATGAAGATACTATAATGAAGCAAACGAAAGAAAGTTTGATTTGTTTCTTTGTCTATGTTGCGTCATTCGCAGAATATTTCTCACCATTCCTTTTCTTCATTCTCATTGCCAATTATATAATTTATAGTGACCGTTATCAGTAGATAAAAAAGTTTGAATCACTTCTTTTTATTTGTTCTTAAAGCAGCCTTGACTCACTTCCATTCGACATGGGAAGAAAACTGCTTCAGTGTCTCGAATGATGAAAACACTATAACTGGACTAAATTGTTTGAATTTGTATCTTTACCAGTTTCTAGCCATTATACTTCTAAATAATATTATTTCATATCAATATTAATTATTTATTTCTGTGAAATCGCCAAGTACATCAGCACAAATACAAATAACCAGCATTTTCTTTGTAGCTCGTATATATAATTTGTTTTTTGTATAATACTTTCACTTGTCAAGCATTTTCGCTTAATGAAAATACCCAAACATCCAGTTTTTCTTTACTAATTTTTATAATTCTAATCAAGATTTTTAAGTATTTTAATATTTCTTGTATTTTAATATTATTGTGAAATCATCGAAAATAAATACTTAATATTATTTTTTAAATACAAATAAAATGCCTTCTCAAAAAGTAGGAACACACGATAACTTCTCTGTTGTTTTCAAAAGGGATATTTCCAAATATTGTCAACTTACTATAGCTTTATTTTGACAAAGCCTAGTTAAACTCAAGGTCACAACTGGAATAGGGTATACAAACTAAAATTTTATAACAGTGTGTGCACACAATACATTCTATATTACCATTAAGTATGACAATTTTATTAAAACGATGTCGTATTCATTTCAGAGGATCAAATTTCTTTGAATTTATCGCCTGTTTCTTAATATCGGAAAACTTATACAAGGCAGAAGATAGTGTGAAAGAGTCTATGATTGTTTATTTGTTTTTTTGTTTTTTCAACTAGAAATTTTCTCTTTGTTTTTTGAACGAGTTGATTTCAACATATTTTAGTCAAGTTTATGGTTTAACGCGTTAAAATTTTGAAAAGGTACTCGGGAGTTCTATAAACAACTATCAAATTAAACAAATGAACTTTAAAAAGGCGATTACAGTGATTGCTGTTTGATTGAATGTTTATCAGATTCCGTTTACAATTGAGGAGCCACAAACGAGAAAAACGTTAGCAACGCTTATTTTATTTATGTATTTATTTAATTCCCCCATTCGGAATATTTTATCAATAAAAGCAAATATCTGTATAAAAGGATTTAATATTTCCCTGTCTTTGCTCAAGGAATAAAGATGCATTTTCTTTTCATACAATTTTATTATACAACTTAATTAAATGGTCCAAACAACACTTAGCTTTTTTTCCATGACACACACACATATTAAATATTTTATTTATATAAATTATTATAAACATACAATTAGTTCATAATTTTAAATTGTATCGCTAGTCATTTCAAATGTTAATTAAATTCATTTTTCAGTTTATTTTCAAAGGTATAGTGTTCCCTCAAATTAATTCAATATTTTTTTTAGTTTATTAAGAATGGAATGACTCAACAATTTTATATTGTTTTCATCAACATCAGTTGAAAAAAGACAGACATTTGTTAACAAAATATCGTTTTGTGTCTTTAACCATAGGTCCTAATCCTTTTCATCCAATAACGTTTGTACTACATACAACTATGTTAAGTTGCACAAACAATGAACTAACAACTTATATTGAATAGAAGTTAGAGATTTTTTTTCACTCGCGATTTTATCAGATTTCTTGTTTAGAGTAATTGTCAACACTATGCTCTGAACAAAACTGTAATTTTTTTCACTTATTTTATTAAATACCAGAAACTTGTTTTTAAAGCATCAAGATATTCAAATAAAGCGTTTTGTGCTTAGAAAAATGTATAAATAAGGTCGTAAATTTTGGTGCAAAAACATACGTATTTATGACATGAGAAAAAAGACGGTTGATCTCCTTAGTATCGAATAAAGTTGAATGCCGACAAACCAAATGATTAAAATTCTTCTCAGACA
>OZ038481.1:61356680-61394180 GCA_964036315.1 Acanthosepion esculentum | reverse complement strand
ATGCGCGCTAGCATCTTCCATTTTGTGTGAGCTCATTCATTGGTCTAAGTCATGGCCATTGTCCAGGCTACACCAATCAATGACAAGTCACGCTCACTTTAAATACCTTCAGCGCGGCTGCATCCGCACCCACGTCTTGATTTGATCTGTCCTTGGATTAATTGACAGCTTCCTGCTACCGGAAGTTACTTATTTGCTGAAACGTTTGCATTACCCATTTTATATCCGCGTGCTGCCACTACTGCGCAGCCCACTCCATCTTAGCGTTCCATACCTATTTCTACCTTTTCGTTGTTCAGTTTTGCTATTAGACAATTAACTGCTGTCGCAAGTTACTTATTTACTCAATTGTTTGCCCAACCCTTTTTTACCTCCACGTTACAGTTTTCACTGTAAGTTGAAGTTTATTGCCTTTACTCCGCGGCCCAGTACACCTCAGTACTTCATTGCCTATTTGCTTAAACGTTTGCATTACCCATTTTATCTCCACGTGCTGCCTTTACTGCGCAGCCCAGTTCATCTTAGCGTTCCATACCTATTTCTACCTTTTCGTAGTTCAGTTTTGCTATTAGACAGTTAACTGCTGTCGCAAGTTACTTCTCTTCTGCCTTTACTACGCGGCCCAGTACACCTCAGTGTTTCACTACTTTTTAACCTTCAACGCTTCAACGTTTTGGTTGCGTAACCTCTTCCTACAGCGACGTTTTTGTGCTGCCAGAAAACACGGCCCATAGCTAGAAGAAGCTTTTTCCATACCGCTCCACTGCATTTTTAGTTTTCGTATACAACGAGGTTGCACCGCTTCAGCTTCGGCATCAACTTCTATTCGCATTCTTACACAGCATTTCTACAACCCTTCAAATGGCTCCTACACGACGAACATCCGCACGTCAGCAACTTAAGACCCCTAACGCCGTTAACGTTACACATGCAGAACAGGCGACTGCAGAGGAGCGCATAATAACTCCGGTTACAGATGATCATATACCGTCTACTTCAACCTCTGCTTTGTACTCTTCTGCGTGCCGTGGCGATGACCAACCCGGCAGCTCTGCAAAGGCTGCAAAAACACCCAGGCGAGGCAACCTTAGCAGGCGTTCTAAAAAAGCCTCACCGGCTAAGGGGAAACGGGAGCAGAATTCCATTGAGTGCGCCTCCTGTGGGGAGAAGCGGCTGGAGTCTACTTCAACCTCTGCTTTGCACTCTTCTGAGTGCCGTGGCGAAGACCGAGCCGGCAGGTTTGCTAAGCGTGCCAAAATACCATGGCGAGGCAACCTTAGCAAGCGTTCTAAAAGAGAAAGCGGAAGGAGGAAACCGAGGTAGAAGCCTCTTTGAGGTTTTCCAGTCAATCTCAACGGAGGCAGTATGTTTTGTCACATGTATGTTTTGTACTGCAAATCAGTTTACACATATTCGTTGAAAAGTAAGAGGAAACTACCTAAACGTATGGTTTTTGAATCAAGCACGGGCAACGCCGGGCCATGCTGCTAGTCTGTCTATATTTCTGAGATGAGATATTATGTACAGTAGTTACATTATTCGGACTAGTGTCATCATCTTTTATATTTATTACAACGTTTCGGCCGTTGTACGCTCCGGCCTTCTTCAGGTGGTTGGAATGTCGAACTGAACCCTTTATTTCGCTCACTGGGGTAAACTGTTGTAGTTCCACGTGCCATGTTTTAATGTATGTCAGTTGTCAGTTATCTCCTGTTAATTTTTCCCTCTGAAAGTTCTCCACTGCCCTAACTGGGTATTGAACTCACACTCTTTGGGTCCTGTCACTGTGCCATGTGTCCTTGAGGTCCTTGAGGACATCTGTGTATGAATTTCTGGGTATTATAAACCTAATGTCTTCAGCAACCATTTTTGCCAGTGCTCATATTGCAATTTTTTCTATTACCTTCCAGTTTTTACCAGAGCTCATATTGCAACTTTCTTGTTATTTTTACTCTGGCACTTTTCTCTGGCACTCCTTATTACTGGTTCCCATATTGTATTCATTTCTATGCTTGGTCGGCTCAGGAGATTTTTGTGTCCTAGCATATGTGCTGATTCCTTAAGTTTACGAATTTACAATGGTGTTCCTTGTCTATGATCTCAACCTGATCCCACAGAGGACGATGATCTCTCTTCTCTCTTCATATGTGGTCAGTCAGCCACGCCTGATTTTCCACTTCCCCTCGTGTTACAGCTTTCTGGTGTTCTTGAAGCCTCACCTTAAGAGGGTGGCCTGTCTCTCCTTTATATTTCTTTCCGCAGCTGCACGGGATAGCGTACACACAGTCTTTAATCATGTTCTCCTCTATGGGGGGTCTTACTCTGGTGAGATATCTGCGAAGAGTCGTCAAGCTTTGGAAGGTTGTCCTGATGTTATATGAACCGCAGATCCTTTGTATTTTCTCTGATAACCCCTTCACATAAGGCAGGCAGACTGTTTTCTGAGTGTTGCTGTCCTCCTCCTCTTGTACCATCCTATCCCAGTGCTGCTGCTATGTACCCAGGGTAGTTGTTACGTTGTAGGGTACTACTTATACTGAACAATTCTATCTAATGTCTCCACCATTTGAAAATTCGTAAACTTAAGGAATATGCTAGGCCACAAAAATCTCCTGAGCCGATCAAGCATAAAAATGAATACTATGGAAACCAGTAATAAGGAGTGCCAAAGAAAAACGATAATAACAGCAAAGTTGCAATATAAGCTCTGGTAAAAACTGTGTTTGATAACAGAAAAAATTTCCAATATGAGCACTGGTAAAAATGGTTACTGAAGACATTAGGTTTATAATACCCAGAAATTCATATAGAGATGTCTTCAAGGACACATGGCACAGTGGATAAAGGCGTTGATTAGATCCAAAGTACCCAAAGAGCGTGAGTTCAATACCCGGTTAGGGCAGTGGGGAACTTTCAGAGGGAAAAATTAAAGGATAACTGACATGGAACTACAACAGTCTACCCCAGTGTTCGACATTCCAACCACCTGAAGAAGGCCGGGACGTACAACGGCCAAAACGCTGTAATAAATATGGCGACAAAGATGAGGACAATACACAGATTTCAGTACACATTACTGTTCTTTTTATTTATTATTATAGTGAGAGTATACTCTATCGGTCGAGAGCATCGAAAGGGTTATTAAAAAAAAATTGTACCGGTCGCATAGATCGAACCTGCACCCCTTTATACCGAGAAACAAAATTTTAGCCTTTTAAGAAAGGCAAATCACTCTTCGGGACATTTCGAATGCTGTCTGCAAAATTTCCTTTCGCATCCCAAACGTAAACAAAGTAATATTTTAGCCGTTAATGTACTTTTTAATCTGGTATTATTTCTTATTACTATAAAGCCTTTTTTATGTACCGAAATGTAATTATTAATGAAATTTTAGAGTTTCTAGACTAGTAGACATTAATTTCACTGTTTGAAAAAATATTCACTAAAATAACGTTTATAATAAGAAAGAATAGTCTAATAAAATAATATAACTGCAGTTTAGCCTAATATAGAAAACATTTGTTAAATTCTCAAAAATGTATTATAATAACCTATAATCTTATAAAGTTAACTCCTCCCGGTCCATTTTGGTTTTCGTTCTGGTAAAGGATGCAATGATGGCATATATGTCATCAAAAAACACAAAGGAATTTCTTATCTCTGTAAGAGGAAATTGTATACCTGCTATGGCGACCGCACAGAAGCATATGACCACATCAAAAGAAACTACTTCTCATCCATTAGAAAGCGCCTTTCAAGTGCCGACTCTATCGATCTAATAGAAGAATTGAATCAGTCTACAAAAGCTTACATGTCTGGCGAGGATACCAATACGAAAACATTTCAAACCTAATTAGGAATACGAGGAGGAAATGGGCAGCCCAGTCTATTTAATTCTTTTATACAAGACTATGACCTGCGCATTAAAAAACACAGATGTGAAAAGATGAGCACATTTAAGCATTCCATGCCACTCTCAAACGAATCTACCAACTGAAAACAACAATCCTGTTTTTTTCCGAGATGAATGCACTGATGATGAAGGGGAAGGTCTATGCTGATGTCATAGACATTCATAGTTGAAATAATAATGATTTTGAACAGGAAATCAATATCCACTACCAAGAAATAGGACTAAAAACCTATCGAAAACAGAAACTATGATCTGGAATTGTAATGACAGCAGTGATAACACGTACCTATAATCCATCATAAAAATGCAAGATGTGGAATTAATAAATAATAAATACTTAAAATTTCTCGGCGTGTGGATAAATTATAACAAATTTAATACAGGAGAAAGGGAAATTGAATATAGAATAGGCTGCATCAGAGGTAGTTTCACTGAACAAGACAAAGTAGTACGAAACGAAAACATCAACCTGAAAAATCGAGTCATGTTCTTAAATAGTCTCATCAGATCAAGACTTTCATTTTGGGTGTCATGCATGGTGCTAAACTCATTGAGAAATATCTACATTGTCAGCTGCATACAACCACTTTCTAAGATCAATTGTTTAAAATGGCAGAGAGGATCCCTAGACGAGGCTATGCCGAAGAGCAGCGTCTCGTCTCGGGAAACAGCTACCCGACCCCATTTTATACGGGGTCTACAGGGAATTTTTGGTCGAGCCTAAGGGCTCGGCTACCCACATTAAATTCGGCCTTGTGCCACATCTGACCGCGTGGGGCGGTTGGCAGATTTTTTTTATTTTATTTTATTTTTTTAAGCTTATCACCCCAAGCAAGGCTTGAAGCCACTAGCACGCAAGGGGTTACAGAAGGTTTGGAGGAAGAGCAGATAGGAGTGGTAAAGGAGAGGATGTGGAGAAAGGTAGTGGATCGATCAAGGCAAGGGGGTTACAGAAGATTTGGAGCGAGAGCAGATAGGAATGAAAGGTGAAAGGATGTGGAGAAGGGAAGTGGATAGATCAAGGCAACTGGAGATGTCGATTGACGTTACACTTAAATAGTTGGAGATTGTATTTGTCAGGGAAACAGGAATAAGGAAGGGAGTTCCACAGGCGAGATGTGCGAGACATGAAGCTATTGGAGTAGAAGAGACATCTACATCTAACAGTTTCAACGGTGAAGGGGTGGGAACGGGATGCCAGCCTCGTAGGACGTTTAAATTCATGAGGCCTAGGAACCAGCGATGGAGATTCGTCACCAGCTGTGCTGGTCAAACTCTTTACTTTCGGGCAGAGAGGATCTCCAGATGAGGCTATGTCGAAGGGCAGCGTCTCGTCTCGGGAAACAGCTACCCGACTCCGTTTTATACGCGGTCTATGGGGAATTTTTGGCTGAGGCTACGTGCTCGGTACCCCATATTAAATTCGGCCTTGTGCCACATCTGACCGCGTGGGGCAGTTAGTAGATATTCATTGCAAAATTCATTGACTCACTTCTAACAGACTACTTCTACTAGCCACTGGCGAATCTTATATTTGTTGTTTGTGTCCTAAGTATTACCGTTCATTAACAACCTTCGTGTTATAATTCTATTCAGTAACCTCCCCTACGTTACAACATTTTGGTGATCAGGATGAGATCAAAAATACAACAAACATGAAAGCATGGTTATATGGTTGTTAAATTTGACAAATTATTATTGTTGTTGTTATTATTATTATTGCATTTGGATATTGACCCCTAGATTCCTGGTGCCCATCACTGATGACTGAACACCTTTCTCAGTATACCTGTAGACAGTAATCTTCACCCTTTCTCGAATTTCTAACCCATCTACTGTTTTTGTTGTTCAAATAAGCAAAAATATAACAGAATAATTTTCTTTTTCTTTTAATCTGTCATTTATTCATTTATAAAAAATCAATTTGTCATTTATGAATTTGTAATCGTTGATAAACAGTATTATACTTTAATTTAAAAGAAATTATAAAATATTTTACTTTCAAATATTTTAGAATATTTTAACAAAAACGTTACGTATTTTCATTGAATGATTTGAATTATTATGATAATCGGATTGTGATTTGAGAATGTGGAAAATTATACAAATAACTAAAGAGTTCAGTGAAAATAAAAGGATTTTTAACCATTGAGAAATATATATTGGTACGAAAGAAGGGTTAAGCACAATGTAGCTATAATGGTGCTACAGTTAGTTGTTGATTCCTGGGCAAAGAATTTTGCTGTGATAAATTTGTTCGAACTTTTTTTTAACCAAACATCTTATAGAAGCAGCATAAAAAAAGACTAAATATTTATGTAGGTTAATCAACTTTCAGTCCAAAATGGAGAAGATATAATTTCTACTCCTCATCTGTGGCAAGAAATATATAATGACATATGATTTTTATGTTGAAAGATAAGAAAACTTCGAGAATTTTGTTTTGTTGATATACTCTTATCTAATGAGACAAGTAACATTTTTGTAAGATCAAGTTTGATGACATAGTTTATCAATGGGAAAAGCTCGCCCATGTTAAATTATTACAACTGAGAACAGCGTTTATATCGCACTCATTGTGATTGAGACAGACGTAACGACTTTATCTTTTCTAAGTATAAAAAAGTGATTATGGCTTTCAAGCGATAATTGTGAAAAGGAGAGACTTAGAGGAAAGACGTTTTTTATGTTAGATAAAAACAGAATAGTTCATAGCCAAAGACTTTAATATTTTATATAATAAATATCTTACAAATCTTCGAAGACGTTTGTAGAAAATTATTTTACAGGTAGATATAAGTAAAAGACAAAAGTAAGAGATTTAAAATAAAGTCGGTAAAGAAAATAGAAAAAGAGAAAGAAAAGTGAATGAGGGGATAAAAGGGAAGATTGAAGGAACAGTTATTAGAAGCTCTAATCCTAGTACTAAAAAAGGTTTTAAATTTATCGAGAAAACATACACGGCTGCAAGGCTCACGTTTCTGTTATAGACAAGATAGATGTAGTTAGTATCATGTTTAACACTCGTTGTGAACTGCCTAGCGTGATCTTCTGTTAGAGTTCGCCAAATGTAACTAAATATATTTATAATTGTTTATAATGATCAATTTCCCTGTGAAAAAGAAAGCATAAACCTTTAACAAAATATACAAAGTTTGATCAATAATTTCATAACCGGATGAAGTTGTATAATAAATTTTGATTTAATATATACTATTCTATCTCTATAACTACTATTCATGACGGAATGAAGTTCATTGACATGATCGAATGTTATTTTTTAAAAAGAATATTATATCTGTGTACTTTTTTAGACTACGAAATCGTTGATTTACTTACATAGAAAAAATGGAAAAGAATGCGAATGAGAAAACCTACTACCTAAAGTATTAAGACAAGATGTAAGAACAATGGAAAAATAAGTGAGAAAAATCTCTGTCGTGTAGGTTTTAATATATTTCCTGTAATAAGTACAAGCCTGAAACTAATCCTCTAAATTAATTCTTAAATTTATATATTTTCTTTAGAATTCGTGTAACACTCTCATCATTACCCAGTTCATTTTGCTTATATTATGGTTACACTTCTATATGACTTTCCGAATTGTTAATCAGCCCTCAAATAAAGAGAACTGATACCAAGAATACGGAGTGCTTTCAGCATATGCACATTTTCTTTGCTGCACATACGTTTTAAGTTGGTAAGGATTGTTGTGATGTCTCTCTCGTACCAACCACCAATGCTTTTCCTGTTAGTGCAACGCGCAGTTTTGAAGGATAATTACTGCTTCCTGCATGATCTTCGAATTTTATTAGAAAAAGTATTAGGACTCTCCTCTTTTTTGGTACATGGGTAATAGGTTCATCAGAGTTCATTGGGTGGCGCATTCTTTTTCATTCCTCCAGTTATATGCACTCTCTCTCTTTCTCTCTCTTTCTCTCTCTCTCTTTCTCTCTCTCTCTCTCTCTCTCTCTCTCTCTCTCTCTCTCTCTCTCTCTCTCTCTCTCTCTTGTAAAACTCATTTTGCTCTGCTCTGCTTTGCTTCGAGGTTTTACATTTTCGACTCATGCTATTTAGGCCCATCATGTCAACGTTTTGTTTTTCTACGCGATTCCGGATTTAGTTCTATTTTATATTTGGTTACCAGTGATGCTATTTTATATGTTATGAAGTCTATCGTTTACTATTTCTACAACATATTTTCATTAATGTCCAAAACGTCTAAGTTTAAGAAATCACAAAACAGAAACCAATAGCTGAACTACATACGTCAAATGATTGTAAGAAATGGGGCCATCAAATAGTCAGGTACAATACTATGGATAGGACTACAAACATATTAACATAAAAATTAAGTGTCAAAAAGAGAAACAACTATGACTAACAATGTATCACACTTTCTTTCACCTATAAAATAACGATTAGGCACTGTTCCATGGAGTTTATTAGACGCTAGAGGCTTTTATTGGTATCCAAGTAGTTTGCAGGATTGTCAGTGTAGTAAGTGGTAGTCAGTTCTGTTTTGTATCACCTGCAAACAATGGAGTCTTTCGTTATCTTTGCAGGAGCAAACCATCACTAAATGGAAAAAGGGCGATCATAAAGGAGTGTCTGGGTCTGTTACAATACACATATGTGCGGCACTCTTAAGTCTGCTTTCATTAGTGGTTCTTGTAACTTCCAACAGAACTCACCCATACCCGAATAGAGCTGTCACATACTTGAACAATGCTGACAGACTGGATTCGTAGATACGAACGCTGTTGGAAAGTTCTCGAAATGTAACCAGAAGACACATCACCAGTTTTCCGAAAATGCATTGCATGCTATACGCTGTGTTAGCTGATAGGTTCTGTAACATTAGCATTAGAGTGATTTAATGTTTCTATTCGTTGAACGGTTAATATATTTTTCCGTTGCCTGTGTATATTTATATATATATATATGGGTGTGTGTGTGTGTGTTCCCTAAAATGTACTCACTTTAATAAATGTTAATATTTCTTAATTTTAACCATTAATCTTGTTTGCAATTCAATAAACCTCGCATTTATAGTCATTCAAAGAGTGAGGAAAATATTTTGGTGGGTGGGCACCCTGTATTTATAACCACGCTCGTTAGAATTTTTATATAGATAAATGCATATAACACATATATATTTATGTCGGTAATTTAAACTGCCGCCTTCATTCCATCTATTGATCTGAACTAGGATTATATGCTATAATATTGGAAAGGCAAAATTTCATTGGAATATGTTGGAGAATTTCCAGGTTTTCATCTGTGAATAAGGAAATACAAACTTTAAGTAAAGTCGTTTTAATGCATAGAAAAATAAAGGAGTCGCTTTAAACTGACATCAGGAGTGCATTGACTAAAAATTAAAAAATGTATAATTAAGAAGGAATCTCAGAATAGCTAAAGAGTATTACTGTTATTTCTACTACTACTACTACTACTAGTAGTAGTAGTAGTAGTAGTAGTAGTAGTAGTAGAAGCAGCAGTATAAGTAACTATCAGTAGTACTACTACTGTCACAAAAGGGTATGGTGTAAAACAATCGGAAGAAACAAGAACCTTACTTTGCCGCAAAAATTGTAACCATTTTTTTAATGTATATGAGAGATCAACTGATGAGGAATGTGACACGAGATCAAATTTACTTCTTTATTCGTTTTGCATCGACGGGAAACATTATAATAAAAAGCAGCAAGATATCTCGAAATGAATTAAAGTTAATGTTTAATAATATTTCAATATGCTTTTAAATAGCATCTTTACAGTGAAACACATTTATTATTATAAAACCATTCAACACTATGCGTGCCATAAATACAAAAGTGACTGCTAAACACGAAGGCATTTATTAAAAGAAGGAAACTTTTCTACACGAAATACCTTCGAGAAATGACATCATTTTCATTTTCTCTTCTTTCTTTTATTCCGCCATATAATAAGGTGAAAAGCCCGCCGCTACGAATCCATTTCTTAACTACACCTCATCTCATTCTTTTTTTTTATTTGCCTATTATAGCATATTATGTTACAAGAGTCAAAGGTTCAAAGCCATGTTTAAAATGTCATTTTCAAGTCAGATATAGAGAAAAGCGATAACATAGGAATGATTTTCTTCCCTCTGTCCTCAGGTTGAACATATCACATCTTAAATAAAACCAACAAAGATCACCATTCGAAAATCTTATTTCAGCATTAAATTGATAAAAGCGTAAAGTTCTGAAATCTTCTACCTTAGCAGAATTGTGAGCATTTCGATATCGTACAAGTGGCGTTTTCAATCACTCTGTAATTATCTACTCCCTCATTGATACTTACATTGGAGGTCATGTAACACCCCTATGGTTATTTCCCTTATTCTTTCTTTTTGCTTCTCTTTCGAAAAATCAGCTTTATTGCCTCACCGAAGCTTCTGTTTCCAATTACATCATATTCAAATCTAATCTTCCAGGGATGTGACAATTTGCACTTTGCAGTTTCCCATTGAATGAACGAAGCGATTAGATGGAATGGGAAAGAAAAGTCCAACAGAAGAATAGGACCAACATTATAAGGTTTGTTTCCTTTCTTTGTAATTCCTCATTTTCCAAATTTTATTTGTTTAAAATTGCATTATCCTACTTTGACAACTATTCCTCTATTCTGAATTCTTCGTCGTTCAATCATGTCAGTGAATTCTCTTGCTTTTAACTGCATTCGATTTTATTCCTATTCGTGCTTTATTCTGATGAATTCTACTTAATTTCATGGCGCAGACTTAGTCCCAGATTGAAGCAATTTCTTTGGCAGTTCTTTTATCTCTTCTTTCGTCAGAATTAAGAAGTACTAAATAGAATAATATGTTCGATGAAGAGCATGCATCCATTTATTTATACACAATTGGCTTCCATATTTCTTGTTTATCTCTAACTAGATTCTTCGCGTAAAATTTAATTTCAAATTTCTTCTCTCATTGAATGAACTATGTTATTAGCAAAGTTGCTGCTAACTGGAGCCTGTATCCAAGAAGAATTACCATAAATGAACACAGACCAAAACTAATTTAAAATGTTCAATTAATCCATACAGTTTTATCTTCATCTGGCTTTTCAGGAAATAATTCTCTCTTATATATTAACCTAAAATTTAAAAAGAATGACATCACAAGAGATTTGAATTTAAAAAGAATCGGAGTAGTTTCTTTTCTTCGTTTGATGTTTGGTAACATCCTCATTGCTACTTACATTCTATATTCATTAACGAAATAAAAAGCTTAATTCTTCTTTTTCGAAGTATCAATCTTTGAAAAGAGAAATACAAGCAAGAAAATTCACATATCAAAGAATTCAAACGAACAGTTGTTCTCAAAACCAAAATCAAATATTTGAAATATATAAAAATCTTATTATAATGCCACATTCCATTTAAATAATCATAGAATACTACATTGCTTTCGTGGTAATTCGTTTTTTGAGAAGATTATGTTAATTTAGTGAACCGTGTATCTAATTCTTAACAGAGTCGATATTCAGAAAAACGAAATTATTATTCCCTTTACTATTTATTACCGTGAAACCGGAAATTAGCTCAATTCTAATTATTTCGACTTTGGAAAAAGGGACACTGGGAAATATGTTCCTCATAATAAGATTTTTTCTGGAATTTAAAGATGCTATATTCCAGACGTCTATATTCACCCTTCTGACAATGGCCCATGAATTATATTCGTTTTATCTTAATTTGTTCGCTAGTGTATACAGAGTCGCCAAATAAATCGGTACTCGGTTTTTTTTATGAAAACTTACACGACGCCTTCCTTTACTTCTCTTACTTTCCACTTTTCTCTTTTTGTCGCGTTTGAAAAATGTTTTTTACAGCATCTTACTTTTTTTTACTTCATATTAAATATTATATATTCCCTTTAATCTGAAAGTCTAATCAATACAGATATTTCTAGAAGTTAATGCGATTTACCTGTAACTTAACACAACTGACTTAAACATTGGAATATCACTTTTGAAATTTATAGAAGATTCGGGTTTTTTCTTGTTTTATTCTTTAAAAATATTTACCCACCGAAAGGTAACTGATAGGTGCCTGTATTTTTAATCTTAATTTGGTTAAATGTTTTCTACACAATCAACAACGCAAACTGACTTCCTGATATCTATCTATCTATCTATCTATCTAAATATATATATATATATATATATATATATATATATATATATATATATAAACTTTTGCTATTATTCGCGGTTCGATTATGCAGCAACTTGAGAGATGGTCAGCTGAAAAAATCCGTGGCCTCAAATTCACTCAAAGAATAAAAATAACGTTGTAGATTCTTTGCCTGTCGATCATATCTTTTTTATTGAATCTGTATCAGTTATAACAATATATATATATATATATATATATATATATATATATATATATATATATATATATATATATATATATATAACAGAGAAATCCAAAATTACCTCATGAGTATAAACTATTTCAACTAACGTCAATCCGTTAGCCTTATTCAACTCAAATGGTGGACTCTATTCAGTTTTGGAACTAGAAATATTTTAAAAAAGAACGCAGTTGAAAAATTTGTTACAGAGTCAACCCATAACATAGCAGACAACACAAACTGCCTGAGTCGTGGGAAGGGGAGGGTGGATGGTGTCTGTCTTAAATGGAAAGTAGCTACACAAATTCGACCCAGATATTAATCTTAACACCCCAAGTAGGTTTAAAAGAAAGATGAAAAGAAATTAATGGAAGTCCGAAAAAAGAAATTATATAAACGAAATTATTAATTATATAACAAAAAAATTGTTATCACTCAAAATTATGAAACTATGCTTATAAAATATATTAAGAATAAACCGTTTTTATTAAGAAAAAATTTAAAAAAAGAGATTAAAATAAAATAATTATATTAACTATTTAAAATTTAAAAGATAAGTTAAATTATTAATAACAACCATAACCAGAATGTATATCTATATATATATTTTTTTTTTAAATTAAAAGAAAAATTTTGTGAATTGATGGAGAAATGTCCGAACCCTCAAATTGACTGGAAAATTATAGGTTTTGCTCATACTCCTAAAAGTCTTAGGAATAGGTGTGACCGATGAGAAAATTAGAATAATAACATTCAATAATTAAAGCAAACTATTAAATCAAAAGAATGAATTAGTTTCAATATGTCGTCACAGGGGTAGGATTAAACTTCTATAATTTGTTTGATCTTTATTTTTTAATTATCTGACCCTAATATTGTTATACATATTACTATAATTATTTCTATATTTTGCCTTCCCCATATCAATCCTATCTTACGACCTTCCACTATTTTATGAACTCCCTTTCCTTTGTTTACTTTTTCTTTATCCTTTTAATTTTTTCTTTTACCCCCAACTTACTTACGCTTAACATTTGGGTTGAATTTGTGTAGTTTCTTTCCATTTAAAGATGGACGTTTGAAATGGTCTAGTGTGACGTCATGTGTAACGGCTATTTGGAAAGAGGCCGCACGAAAAGAATACGATTTATTTATTTAAATTTTTTTAATATACTGATAAAATTAATTATATCATATGCATTTCAAGATACCTTCCTCTGTGCGGGATGATATTTTCTTTAATTTGGGCTGTTTATTTTGCATAATAATAGCTTCTAGAGTTTTGAGTCTATTCTTGTACTGGGCACTGTAGATTATTTTCGTGTTATCTAGTAGTATTTGTTTTATGTTGATAGTTGTACTTTGGTAATTCATAATGTACTAATCGATGTGTGCACGTATTGCACTGAGGTTTGACAGGTGACAAGTCAATCTACGAAAGTGTGTGTGGTGCATGTGTGCCTGATTAAAGTATTTGATGTTGTTCTTGATTGTTAGTGTTGGAAATTCAATCTCCCAGGAAGCATGACAATTTACAGATAACATTATTTTTACATAGGGAGTTTTATAAAATCTCAGGTGTTGTTAGTAATAATTTAGATGATTTAACCTTTTTGTATTAGTTGATAAATCTTAGGTGTTTGCTAGGATCATTGAGTTATATGTATGCATGAATTATGTTTTTAATTTCTGTTTCATACTGTGCAAAATTATGGTTCATTTAGTTACAACAGAATAGGTTAATGGAGGTCAGGTATTTTTGTTTGCGACTGGGAGAGATCTGGCGTCATTTTTTCTAAATTTTGTTAAGGGAAATTTTATTTGTTCGTCGACGACGTGGTTAGGGAAATTATTGTTGATTAGGGCTTATTTGCTGTTGCTAAGTTCCTTATAAATAGTATATCTGAAGAAGAAATTACTTTGGTTCGGTAAATCTTGTTTTTTATAACAACTATTTTGCATTTGTGAGGACATTCACTTTTCTGCTAGTGTTTTTTTTTGTAAAGGGAAGTGGTAAAATTATGGCTATTGGCATCGCCCCCAAGAAATGTGATTTTGTTGTTAATTTTGAGTTAGTAATTAAAGTTTAGGACAATTATTTTCAAAGGTTTCCTTCAGTTCTTTAATTTCTTACAAGCTGTTTGCTAATATGAATATATCGTCGATATAGTGTGAGTATATTTCACTAATTCTACAAACCGACTTTGTTATCTACATGGCATATGTATAAATTAGATAGAGTCGATGTCATCGCTACGTCGTCAGTTTGTGTAGAAATGTTGCTATAGTGGTCGTGAAATGGTACTCGCTAAACCAAAGTAAAAATTGCCCTACCTATAGAAATATAATATATATATATATATATATATATATATATATATATATATATATATATATATGATCTCCTCTATGTCGCTTATAGTACATTTCAAACATTTATTAGGGGAATTTTCAAAAAGGGAATTTGTATTCAGCAGTACCTTTCGCGTGAGAATCAAAGACAACGTTCAACCATTTGCAGCACACTTCCAACCTTCCACTTTTGTATCGCATTTTTAAAGATTATCCGTTATGATAATATATATATCAATATATATACATATATATATATATATATATATATATATATATATATATATATATAATTGTTTATTTAAGCAGCAATCCCTACTTTACATGAATTTCATTAAAGACAACTGACAAGTTACTGCGATTAAGCTTTTTAATCAATTTATCTTATGATCGTATAAGTGTTTTCTTTTCTGGATATAGACTGTGCCAAAAACTGTCCAAATGTTCCATATACCCGAGCATATTTCGCCATTCTATTAGCCATTATCAAAAATGCTTTTATGCTATTTTTTTGACTAAATATGTATAATTTTATATATGTGCATCTATAGTGAGTGGAATGTTTTTTTGTTTTTTGTTTTTTTTTTAAATACGGCCATCCTCTGGTGGATGTATTCACAGTTAATATTACTGAGTGTTGGATTTTTTTATTATTGCATCTGTTATGTTTATCTGTTTTACATGTAGATGCGGTTATTATTGTCTTTACTGCAAGTATATTGCAGATGAGATTTGGTAGGTTTCAGTCTTTGTTTAAATGGGTCTAAATGAGCTATGATCAGAGAGATGTAATGTAATTCTTGATAGGCATGTTTGTGTATTCCCGATATTCATGTATTTGGCTACATATATATATATATATATATATATATATATATATATATATATATATATATATATATATTGGCTAACAATTTGATTTGTTTTATATTCAGTAATCATTAGACTCACTAATCTCAACATTTCCGCATTCGAAAGGATTTATCGAAAGTAACTAAACTCTTGGAAACATTCATATACGACATCGAAAAGGATAACTTTTTGCAAAGTTTAATTTGTTTTCTTCTGCTATCAAAGAAACCGAAAATTACCTAAAGTGTAAAAAATGTGAAGAAAAGTAAAGAAGCATTTTGGTCGTCTTCTGATTTTTATTTTTGCTTATTTGCATGTATCCTTGTATTTTTATTATTTTTTCTTTCTCTGCAGGTATTCGTGATTGAAGGTTTTTATTGCATTTTTTTCATTATTTAAAGAAGTGGAAATGAAGAAGACAGAAGTTGCATTCCGACCAACAGCGAAACATTTAAAGGACATAAAAAAGTAAAAACTATTAGAATTCCGCTAATTGTATTGGTAAATTGGTTGGATTAAGTTCAAGTGAAGTTGTTCCAATAAAATTCAGTTTTTGCCCACATGTTACGTTTTTTCTCTTTTTGAAAACATTTATCAGAAAATAATTTTATAAAATATCAGCACAATTATTTTCTTAATCCGAGTTAAGCCATAATCTAACGGCGCCATTTTAAATGTTTTTTCTTCATTATAATTATAAATTATAACTTTGAAAAGTGAATGTCTGTTTAAACATTTCCTGATTCTATTTTAAAACAAGAAAATATGAACTTTAAGCAAAATCGTTACAATATATGGAAAAAGAAGTCATCAGTTAAACTGACATCAAGAGAAATATGGGTTAAATATGAAATTTATCAGATTAAATATTAAAACTAGAATCATTTGATAACCTTAGTTTAACATTTAAATTCTGTCTGTTGTTGAATTATCTACTGCACATATCCTGTCTCTATTTCAGATTTGGGACGACAAAGACTTCATGTGTGCTATAACAGATTTTGAGAATTCAAGCTGATCCATGTTGTAGTGCGGAAATTGTAAAGATAAATGTGAGAAATGGCAACGACTTGTTATTTATTATTAATTTTTAAATAATTCCTTTGAAAATGTAACAAGAACTGAATCTGACCAATATGAAAAAAAAACTTCAATGTGAAATTCTAGAAACTTAGTAATTAAGGAAAATTAGTCTGGAATAAGTTGGTATCCTGACTTAGACCTAATGATAATTAAAAAGGTAATTAACTACCACAGAATGCATATCCAAAACACATTACATCGAAAAAAGCAAAAGACAGGAAACAATTATGAAAAGTTCTAGGCAAAGACATAATACAGTCGACAGTGACATATATAATACTCTGCTAGTAATAAAGTAATTAAAGCAACATCCTAAAAGTAACTAGAAAAAATAATCAAACTTCTTATAGAGAATAGAAAACGACTAACTTTAAACAGAAAACAAATAAATTACTATTGTAATAATATATTTATAAATGATGTAATTTTGAGTCAGTCTCGTTTCAACAAATTAATAACACAATCAACTAATAGAAGTATATATATATATATATATATATATATATATATATATATATATATATATATATAAGGCTCGAACACTAATATTCCATAGTTATAATTTATTAAATTGGAATCGATGCAATTCATCAGACCTACAAATTTGTTTGAGCCTTTTGCATTATATTCTTACTCTGTCCTGGACATTGAGTTTTACCTGGATTTTATCCTCTTGGAAATTTATATATATATATATATATATATATATATATATATATATATATATATATATATATATATATATATATATTGACCACTGATATTATATATATATATATATATATATATATATATATATATATATATATAATCGTTATCACCACATTCAAGGCAGTAAAGCCACTAAGACACAAGGGGTTACAGGACGCGGAAGAATTAATAATGAGCGAGAAGAAGAAAGAATAATCAAAAGGACCGTAGATAGCGATTGTCATTGCATTTAAATTTTTGTAGATTAAAGTTGGTCGGAAAGAATGGAGCCGGAGGGGAGTTCCACAAGCAAGAAGTATGAGAAAAGAAACTGTTAGCATACAGTTTACGGCTACATCTAGCCAGCTCAACTGTAATTTGATGAGATCTTGATGCTAGTCTATTAACGCTCTTAAATTCAAAAAGCCTAAGTTCTATAGCGAACAGGCTCTCCGATCAATTACCATGAAAGTATTTATAGGAGTGACACAAAGAGACAACTTTATAGCGGTGAGAAAGTGACAGAAGCCGAGCTACCAGATGAGCACTCATAATATTGCTGATTCTTCTTTGGATTTTATCAAGGTGGTCAATGTAAATTGCAGACCCTATATGGCAGCTATATTCTAAGCATGGACGAATGGTAGATATATGTCTGTGTTTGTGTATGTGTGGGGGCGGGGTGTAGTGGATATATGTATTTGATTAGATAACCCACTGGCCAAAGATCGAAATCATAAATTTTCTCCTAACAGGCTAGCTAAACGTTGATTTCACTATCGGAAAAAAAGATGTCTAATCAAACACGTTTGGCCATTAAATATAACACTTATTGCAATAAGAAACAGCATTGGAAAGAAAGCTCTATTAATTGCGTATATATGTATATATACAGGGGTTGGACAAAATAATTGAATCACTTGTTAAATTCAAAGAAAATTTATTTAATATGGAGTTGGTCCTCCTTTAGCCTCACAGCTTTAATACGTCTAGCAATGGAATCATACAGCTCCTGACTTCATCCAGAGGACTTTTCAGCCATTATTCCATTAACACATGCTCCAGCTCTTTAAGACACGACGGTGGAGGATAGCGGCTCCTAAGTTGTCGCTCCAAAATACACCACAAATGTTCAATAATATTGATATCTGGAAATTGGTGAGGCCACTCCATGTGTTCCAGCTCACTTTCATGCTCTTCATACCAATTCTTAACCACTCGAGCGGTTTGTATTCGAGCATTATCGTCTTGGAAGATACAGTCACCATCAGGGAATAAAGTCTGGGCCATTTGATGAACATGATCTCCCAAAATGTTCAGGTAATTTTTGCTGTTGATTCTAACAGGCAGGGCAACTGTTGAACCGAGACATTTCCATGATATGGTGGCCCAAACTATCACTGATCCACCTCCATACGTTACCGTTGGAAGAAGGCAGTCAGGGTTGTAAGCTTCTTTGGGCTGCCTCTACACATAAACTTGCCCTGAAGTTGAGAAAGGAGAAAAACTGAACTCGGCTGAGAATATAACTTGCTTCCATTGGTCTGCAGACCAGACATTGTGATCTCTGCACCACTTCAACTTCTTCAGAATGTTGCGAGTGGAGATAAAACGTTTCCTTACGGCGACTCTTCCATGATATCCAGCTTTATGGGGCTCACGACGAACAATTTTCGTAGAAACTGGACTATTCAGATGATTATTCAACTCAGCAGTCACTTTGGCCGCAGTAGTCCGATGATTTTTTGCCACATTGCATTTTAATGCACGTCGGTCCCTGTCAGTAAGTGTGCAAGTCCAGCCCGAATTTCTACGGCTGCTTGAGGTTTTGCCCTGTTTCTCGAATTGCATCATAGTTCTTGATATGGTAGCTCTTGAAAAACAAAACATTTCAGCAACCTTATTGATCGAGGCTCCTGCCATGCGAGCTCCAATAATTTGGCTTTTTTCGAACTCGGAGAGGTCACGCATTTAGCTTAAATTTTACTAAATTCTAAAAATAAATAAGACAAAGACAGTAAATAAGATAA
This sequence comes from Acanthosepion esculentum, assembly GCA_964036315.1. Taxonomy (NCBI): domain Eukaryota; kingdom Metazoa; phylum Mollusca; class Cephalopoda; order Sepiida; family Sepiidae; genus Acanthosepion; species Acanthosepion esculentum. The sequence continues at coordinate 61,374,862 of OZ038481.1, read as the reverse complement.
ATATAAGTATTTACAATAGATATAGCCTTTAATTATGAAGTTTTAGTTAAACTTCTTAATATAATAAGTCTTTGAAACATAAGAGTGGATTTTGCACCTGTTCCAATTATTTTGTCCAACCCCTGTATATATACATATATATATATATATATATATATGCGTGTGTGTGTGTGTATGTATGTATGTATATGTTTGTGTGTATATATATATTATATATCTATATATGTATATGTATATAAGTGTGTGTGTGTGTATATATATATATATATATATATATATATATATATATATATATATATATATATATATATATACATATATATATATATATGCGTATAGCTTGATTTTTCTTACATCTACCGTCGAAAAAGTGTGTAATATTTTGTTTATTTCTCTTTACAGAAATTCCATTTCAGCTCTGAGCATCTGATGAAATTTTAATATTCTTTCATGATTTCACGCATTATTTTCTGTATGTATCTTGTAATTTTCAAATTGTTAGCTTAAATACGAAAATAATTTGCCCTTCAGACCGTGCATTAGTTTCAAAAACGTCATATAAATAAGTATAACTGCTTAAAATGATCTGCTTGCTGTTCTTTAAATAATTCATGACCTTCTATTCTTTACCCGTGTTAACGTTTCAATTTGATTAAATCCTTTATAAATATTGTCACGGTGTTTTTCATGTTGCTATTTTCATTTTATTTCAATTTATTTAAAGGGGGTGTAATAAAACCAAATTCGAAAGAATATAAATTATTTTTCTGGTCTGTTTTGTTTTGAGTTTTTTTTAACTTGATTGAATCAGAAAATTGAAATTAAACACTCGTTCATTAATACAATGCTCAGCAGTCGAAATATCTATGCAGCAAAGATGACGTGTGCATCCGTAAAACGTTTATTTTTGCGCGTATTAATCACGCATCCTATGGATATCTGTCACAAGAAATCAATAAATCCTTTGTAGAGCATCTTTTGTGAATGCATAGAATTGTGAAATAATGAGAATAAAACAATCGATGCTCCCTAGGGCATGAACAGAAGATAGAAAGTATTCTTGTTTTGAGAGACAGAACCAGAAGAGAAATATAATAATGCCATGATTCATAGTGCTATCAGAATGAAGACTTGTTTTTCAAGTCAGCCATAAAACGAACTCCCTATTACAACAGATTTAATACATTCATGTAAATGAAAATCATTCGTGAATTATAAAAGATTCATAAAACTTTGTAATCCTATTAAGGTAGACTAGTAAATAAAGACAACAGTTCCTGGAATCACCATCATCATCATTGTTAAAAGGATTAAGTAAGGATTGTGTTATGGTTGACTTTTGAAATTTTGCATATTTATACGTGAAAGCAAATAATCAAAATTTAACCTTCATCACCGAGGTTTTTGGAAAACAAAATGTATAACTTATTACTCTAAATGGTATATTTAGTGGGTACGCGTGTGTAATTAGCCATGGGAAATTAATATCTATCGAAACTGTTATAAAAATAAAATGTGTCTTTCGACAGGAATCGAACCTTTATTGCATTTTTAATCTAGGGCTCCTTACTTTATGAATTTAATTTTTACATCATGAAACAGTATTAAAAATAGGCTTGTGGACTTTACATTGATTAACCAATTGAATGTGACCTACGCTAAATTCAAACTGACCGAAAAAATTTATATAGGTCATGACACGAAGTTGTCTGCATATAAATCCTAGACAAATTAATTCTGAACAGATACAAATGGTTACATTATTTCAGAAGATCTATAGAAATCTTGCGTTCAACTTTCCCAAAAAGTAAAAGCGAAAGAGGTGTGGAGGTAATTTAACATAATGCTAACTAGTTATATGCTCGGTCTAAAATTTACAATGTAAACAATAAAATTCTTAAGTTAATAAAAATTGATCTAATACATAACAATGAAAAATACATTAATTTATTAAGGTCCCTCGTATTTCCACGTAGAACATAAGGTAAAATGTTTCAATAAATTTTCACACTGATGAAGACATTGCAGCCTAATAAGAGCAGCCTAAATTGTTAAGACATACGTAGTAATTGACGGGTGAGTACTGACATATATATATGTCCACCCTTGACAGCCTTTCTGAGACTTGTTCCAGCAAGTCGGTCGAACTCTCTGCTCAGAGGCAGAGAGTTCGACCGACCGAAGGGCAGAGTCTCGTTCGGGGAGATTGACCAACCCGATTCTGTTTTTACAGTTTCTACGGGCATTTTTTGGCCGACCCTACGGGCTCGGGAATACCCACGTTAAACTCGGCCTTGTGCCACATTTATCCCTCGTGGTGGGGCAGTAAATATCACTGACATATATATATATATGTCATTTGAGTGCATGTGTGGACTAAATTATCAGTAGAATGTTGTATAATCTGGATCTATAATAGTGTGGAGCGTGTCATGTTTGAGTTAGCAATAAACACTGGAGAATATATTTCATAACACATATCATGTTGCTAACCATTAATGCTGGCCATGTTTCCTAGTGGTAATGGTTTTCTAGCAACATAATGCAACACCATCAAGCACGGGTGAGACGAAACTGTTCCATGTGCACTTGGATGATTTTCAGTTATTCCCTTCGCTCTACGCCCACCACATTTTGACCTCATTGAGCATGTATGGGATATGTTTCATAAATTACTATATTCTCTATAGTATCAACCAACATACACAATTCAGTTACTCATATCCGTGCAGTGTGCCTTGACAAAAACACACACGGAACGAACACAGACTCTAGAGAATCCATCTAACATTGCAGCCGCTGTTATTCAAGTGATTTGGAGGCCTTTCACATTATTACGTAGCTGTCTCTAACGTTTTGACACTTCAGTTTTTCTAGATTTTTTCATGATGTGCTTTTCTTTGATGTGTATTACTGTTAAATCCCTCTTATTTCATTTCTTCTTCCATCCGAGGTTTTCCTATTATTTTACTATCAATTGGGCACCAAACAACCTTTTATTCTATCTGTTATCTTTTCTTATTATGTGCTCTGCCCACCTCCATTTTGCCTTTTAATCACTTCTACAATATCTTTTATCTTCGTCTCTCCTTGGTTCCATGTTGACCTTTTTTATCCGTTCGTGTTATCCCAAGCATTCATCTTTCCATTGATCTTTGTGTATTCCTGACTTTTTTCAAGTGATTTCATTCATTTCCATAATTCACTTCCATATGTCATAGCTGGCATAAAACATTCATTATACACATGAATTTTAAGCATATTGGCAAATTGCTTTTCATTATATCACACCTTTTGTTAAATATATTCCACCTTGACGTTTTATTTCATTTCCCTGCTCTTACCTTTGCTATGTTTATGTATTTATGTACTTCTTTCAGTTTTTCATCTATTTTTGACGATCTCTCTTTGGATGTTACACTTGAATATTGTTTTTATATTTCTTATCTTGTTTAAATATACAATGATGTTATCCTGTTTACGTCATTTAGCATTTCTCGTTATTCATCGGCAGATTTTGATCAGTCAGCAAAACGTTGGTGATTTTAATATTCTCTGCTTCCAGTTTATTGTTCAAAAGATACTTTTGAAGCTCTGCGTTAAGAATGTGGAATTATTTCTCCTTGGTCAGTTCCTCTTCTAATCTTTATTTGGCACTACTTAAGTAAACTGGTCCACTAGTAAAAAAAGAGAAAATTTATTATGGGAATAATTTTTGTAGGCGCAATATTTGTCAAAATAAACAAAATATTTTTTTTATAATTTTAAGAAGGGAATTATCTGTTCATAATATTGTTAGTGTAAAATCAATCCCTGAGTTTTTACAATTATCGGGACTTAACTGTTCTGCGTTAGAAACAGATATTTTTAACAAAAAAGAATAAGCGGATATATATATATATATATATATATATATATATATAATTGAAGAAAAAATTACATAACTAAAAGTATATATTTGTTTGTTCTTCAGTTAAGATAATTATTACCCCCCCCACCCAATGTTTGAGGATGTGCTTGCGGTAAAAGATCCTAAAAAGAAGTATAAAGGAAAAATTTTTAAATATTTTTAAATGCGTAAAAGAAATAGCAGAAATCAGTGATATAAGCAAAGTTTTATACTTGATATTTGCATATAAACAACTACGTTCAGGTAATTCTGTATAATCAAAGATCGATTTATGACTGTATTTATATTATGATCAGGTCGCCACTTCTAAATCGATAAAAAATAGAAACCATTTCGATTCTGAAAAATGTCACGTCTTGAGGAAAATTTAAAAAATTCTAATATACGAAAATTATTAACCAAAAGAAAGTCCTATTTTGAATTAGTGTATTTAAGTAGTGGTGTTTAATTGGTATCGTTATGTAGTCGAATTATTACGATAGTGTAACTATATATACTGTCACTAAATTTAACAGTTTTCATTAATAACCTTCTTTAAATAAATATGGTGATATATTTATGCGTCAACAGTTTTACGCTAGGTAATAATCTATTACCTCGTTAGTGATTCACAATAAATGAAGGTAAGTTATCTGCGCAAGTCTAAAAATGAATAAAATCACTCACGATGCATTATATTTGGCAGATTAATTTCTGAAATCTTTCAAGTATTTTGCTGACTATAATTCTTAGAACATTCAACTGAAACTTGAAATCCCAAGATCATTTCTAAACGTATGTGGTAGTTTTAATGGTGTAAATAATCTTTTCCATACAGGAAAATTAGGCATTCATTGTCCAAACAGCGCTATTGTCATGTGAATTTTATAAAGTCTTTTCCATCTCAAACAACATGTGGATACAAGCTGTTTTCGCTCTTTCCAACATTGATGGAGGTTTCCATCCATAGCTGTTGGTTATTGAAAGTTTGTCTCGCTAGATCAATTACGATTGCTCGCATCAAACATTAAATAACTCTCGGGACATAGAACGTTCGGACGTTGAACAACTGCGGCCAGTTAGATAATGTGAAACAAGAGATGAGCAGGATAAAAATCAACATCTTAGGTGTATGTGAAACCAGATGACCAGACAACGGAGATTTTGTCAGCGACAACCACAGGATTATTTATGCAGGCGGAGAGAAAAACGACAAAGAAGTAGGATTAATAGTAGATAAGACATTTAAGAAATGCATTCTGGGACATTACCAACTATCCGAAAGAATTCTGGTAGTCAAGCTGAAAGGAAAGCCTTTCAACATAGCTATCATTATAGCGTACGCACCGACAGTGCAAAGGCAGAAGAAATCGAGTCTGTCTACTCCATGCTAGATAATGCGAATGCTCTTTGCAAATCACAAGAATCATAATTATCAAGGACGACATAAACACCAAAGTATGCAGGGAGAGAGTAAGGGATATAGCCGGAAAATTCGAACTAGGAACGCGCAACGAATGTGGAGAAAATTGGATCCAATAATTCACGGCCAATGACCAGGTAATGGCCAACACATGGTTCCAAGAATAGCCGAGACGATTATGGACATGGAGGATCCCAGGAGGAGGAACTAAAAATCAAATTGATTATATAACCATCAACAAAATATTCAGGAATGCAATGATTCACTGCAAAACCTACCCAAGTGCCGACTGCAGAAGCGATCATCGCCCTCTTACATGTAAACTAAGAGTGAAAATGCGGAAACTGAAGAAGCCTAAACGCAGCAGAGAAAATTGCAATACAACAAACTCCTGAACGATCCGGACTTGAAAGAAAAATATATGGACAATGTGAAAAGAATATACGATGGACACAATGGAAACTCGAAATGGGATGCCCTAAGAGACGGGTTAGTGACATCGGCAAACAATAACATCCCAAAGAAGATTAGACGGAGATGAAAAAACGAATGGCTGGCCGATGAGATTCTCGACATGATGCAAAAAAGGCAGAAAACTCTGCCAATATACGGAACGAAACAGAAAATTACACAATGAAATAAAGACGAAATGCAGGCAGGCTAAGGAAGAGTGGCTAAACAAAAAGCGTGCAGAAAGAGAGAGATTGAATACCACAAACGCAGGAGATATACATAAACAAATAAGGTAACTGGCAGGATAGAAGACATGGTTGTCAACAGGCTGCTTAAAATCAAAGGATGGAACGCTCATATTGGGGAAGTAAAAATTCTTCAATACTGGAGCGTGTACATTGGAGAACTCTTCCACGACGAAAGAGAACAACCAGCAATACACAGAACTACCGGCGGAACAGAAATTCTAAAAACCTAAGTAGAAGCTGCACTGGCCATAATAAACAGAAACAAGGCAGCAGAGCCAAAAGGAATTGCAATGGAAATGCTGACAGCCTTAAATGATTTTGACTCAGACAAGATCAAAGAAATAATAAATGAAATCTACAACGGTGGGATATACGGGAAGACCTCAGCAGATCTATTTTCATAGCATTGCCTAAAAAACAGGTGCAAACGAATGTGAACTCCACCGAACAATCAGCCTAATTAACCACGTAACAAAACTCATCATAGTTATTCTGATGAATAGAGCACGCAGCAGAATCAGGCCAGAGATAGGACAAGAACAGTGCGGGTTCGTTAAAGACACCGGAACAAGGAACGCGATATTCATTATCAGAATGTTATCAGAAAGAGATATACAAACGCAGAAGGACGTATATCTATGTTTTATAGACTACACAAAAGCGTTCGACAAAGTATGCCACAAGGGTCTGTTGGAACTGCTCAGCAACCTTGATATATTCGGGAAAGATATTAGAATAATCAAGAATCTATACTGGAAGCAAACGGCATGCATGTGCATTAGGAATAAGTAAACACGGATATACAAAAATAGAAAAGGGCGTAAGAGAAGGATGTGTCTTCTCCCCGGATTTATTCAGCCTGTACAATGAGGCAATTCTGAGAGAATTGGAAATCCTACAAGGATTCAGCACTGGCAGCCAGAATCTTATCAACATAAGATACAGAGATGACACCATACTGATAGCAGTCACGGAAAAGAAATTACAAAACCTCCTACAGAAGGTAGCGAAGGAGAGCAAGAAGATGGGATTAAGCATGAACTACAAGAAGATAGAATGCATGCTCATCAGTAAAAGGATGAGCCCGAAATGCAATTTGCAGATAGTGGACACTAAAATCAAGCAAGTGCGGAAGTTTCAATATCTGGGAAGTGTTTTGACGGAGGGCGGTAATTGCAACGCTGAAATCAGAAGTTGTATTGGGGTGGCCAAGGACACATTCCAAAAGCTAGGCAGAATATTACGAGACAGAAGAAAGAAATTCTTCTGTCCTCCTTTACGGTAGTGAATGTTGGACGGTCTCCTCAAACATGAAGAAGAGACTCGAGGCAGCGGAGGCATGGTTCTACAGGAGGATGCTAAGGATATCATGGACCTAGCGTGTTAGCAACGATGAGGTTTTGGAGAGAATGCAGACAAGGAGGAAGCCCAATATTTAACATCAGGAAGAGGCAGCTGAGGGAAAGAGAGACAAGGGAAAGTAACGCATGACATACCTAGCGGGCTTAAGCATGTACATGGCAGAATATGGTCTGGGGAGGTGGCAAAGGGACGAAACTTATTGAGAGCTACAAGGGATAGGGGGAAGAGGAAAGCGATGATCGCCTACATCCTGAAGAGACACGGCACATAAAAAGAAAGAAAACAGTGTGAGTTTGATTCTCATTGGGTGCTCCATACCTGTGGCTTTGTACCACATTTAAGCCACGCTTAGTAAATCATTATAAATGCTACCCATATTTGTTATTGCTGCTATTGAAAGTTTTCAAGTGAAGAAACTTTTTTTTATTTGGTAGTTCTCATTTTGTGATTGTGCAGCGCCAGTCTATAGGTTCTAATGAAGAATCGCACGTAGATTTGTGTGTATAGGTGGTAAAGTTTTACGAGTGTAAGCTTTAGTAAATTCAAATTACACTAGTAGTCACTGTATTGAAACCGTTGGAATAGTTCGTAATATATGCTCTCTTTTCTTTAATATCTACATATGTAGAGAGATTGTGTGAGAAAAATCGAATTAGGTAGTTCATGTACATGCATGTAATGTCAGAATGTGTTCGTATGAATATGTCGCCTGTGCTCACTAAATGGAAAGACAACCATACACGGGCACGATTTACTTTTCTCTTTGAAAGCGCTGCTTTTGAAATAAATTTTGCGAAGGAAAGAATAAGCCATCAAAGAGAGCTGATAGCAGATAAAAGTTAATATATTCAAATGATTGACACCACTACGGCGATACTGCACATGTTTTACAAAAACCTATTCAATAGAGTAGATGTAATAACATATTCATGGAAGTTTTTTTACTCACCATTTTTCTCATATACATATATATATATATATATATATATATATATATATATATATATATATATGCGAAAAAATATGTACACGAATAATATAGGAATGTACACGCAACATGCATTTATTTCACTTAATATTATTCGCATGTGTATTCCCGAAAACCAATATACCTGTATACATGTCAGTGTGAATGTTTGCGTGTGCTCACGTGTAACCTATGAATTTTCATGGAAAATACCATTGTATCGTAAATGCTCACAATCGAAGTCTTCTAATATGTACATGCAGTAAGTATTATACTGTATTATTAAATTCAACCAATATAAAAAAAATTAGCACGCTGAATACACATATTTAAAATTGCGTAATTATCGCAGTATATTTAGGTACTTAAAATATACACGATATTAGATTTTATCATGTATGTAATTATTCACAATATAATTGTTATTGACCCACTTATCTTAGACATTTGCCAAGTAAAATATATATTTATATGATTAATGTCTAGTGTGAACTTTACCTTATAATATCTATCCGTTTAGAAAATGTTGATAACTTGTTTTGCACATGCCCCGCTTTATTATGCAAACTAAAACAAATTTCCAGTTATAAACACATTCAAAAGATGTAAACCTTAGAAATATATACTTAAATAGCACAATAGTCTATATAATCGAATAATTTTTTTCTTATTTTACATATTAATATAATCTCCTTCATATTCTAGAAACTTAAACTGTGTTTTCCATTCATTGATATTTTTAACTTTTCTACTGTATTGATTTTTAACATTGGTTACATCAGTTCTATTACTTCCCAGATATCTTCTTTGCTTGAATACTGTTATACATCTCTTGGAATTAATATTGTTTCCATCTCTTTGATTGAATATTGTTTCCATCTCTTTGAATGAATATTGTTTCCATCTCTTTGAATGATACCACAGAGGTTTTCTACTAGATCATTATCTGGTGTTTTAAGTATTAATCTTCATAGCCTTTTATGAATATACTCTAAGCTGAAATATGTGGATTATGACCTGTACCACTCAAAAAACATATTGTTGAAGAGGATAAATTAATTTATCGTGACAATTTTATACGGAACTAAAGTTTACTGCCTAGAATTCAAACACCCCTCTGCTGTTTTCTAAGACGTTGATTAACACTTTTCATGAAAGACCCAGATTCTAGTCGATTTCTAGTCGATCACACGTTGTTCTACATTTATCATTTTATAAATTTTCTGTTGAGTAATCAGTTTTCATCTACCATGTTGCACAACTTACATGTGCCGCTTTGTGGTGTTTACTTATAGGTGGTATGTTCGTTATTTTATATCTTTAATCAATGTCTTCGGCTAGTATTCTTAATATTCTGCATCTGAAAAGCAAATATTATCAGTGTAAATTCGCAACAGCAGATTCTTCAGATATTTGCTGTCCGCTTTTCTTATCAACGTCTTCATTTTTCTCAGGTTCCATCTTGTGATATTCTTAAACTCACTTTTTCTTGTTTTTATCTTACCAATATATTCAATTTCTTTGTTTATATTGGTCTGTGATCTCTATTCAACATTTCGTCTTTTCCAAAGCTGTGTTCCTATCATGCAATCATTTTATAATATATTGCTTCTGTATGAAGATTATATCTTTCTTGGGTCCTATTCAAATCTTCATATATATGAAATTAAAAAGTAAATATTTATATCTACAATTATATATAGGTCACTCTCTCTATATATATATATAGATAGATACACAGACAAACACACACACACACACACAAAAACACACACGCGCATACACACACACACACATATATATATATATATATATATATATATATATATATATATATACATATATATATATAGATATATACATATGAAATGTGATGAAAAACCGACGCGTTATATAAAAGTGTTTAACACGTCCAAAATGTTAATACCAATGTTTCTAATAAAACTAATATTTAGCCTGAAAATTACATAGTATGTTTAATATATAAATGTAGGTATATTGTGAAAATTATTTAGTTTTATCATTATTTATTTATTTATGATTTATACTAGCATCATTTATTTAGTAATATCAACCCCAATACATATAACCAGATATATGTGTGTGTGTAGTTGTTCTACATCAAAAACATGCATGAAATAATTTAATTATATAAGGTATGTATATATAAAATTGTCTATTTGGGCAGCAATTCCGCTTTTATCCAATTTACCTTAAAAACGAATGACAAGTTACTGTGGTTAAGTTTGTTTTTTGTTTTTTTACTTATACTGGATATACTACAATATGCCTAAAACGAAGACTCATGTTACATCTCTCTGATCATAGCTCAATTTGGTCGCATTTAAATACACATGTTGACCTATAAAATTCTATCCGCAACATACTCGTTGATAATACAAATATAATAGTGTCGTATACAATTAAAAAAGGCTAAAAATAATGGAAGCATTTTAAATAAAAAATAAAAAAAACAAAATTCAATAATGTCAATTATGAACACGGTCACAATTTGTTGACCATGTTTGAAAAATAAAACGTCCATATAACTCTAGATTCATATATAAAATAATCCATACATTCAGTTAAAAGTAAAAAAAAATAAAATCATTTATTAATATTTAATTTATTGCTGTCTTCGTTAGGTGAGGTCTATGTAGAAATAATCTATAATTATTATCACCATTTCTATGACTTTCAGCAATTTTCTGGTCATCCACGGGAATAAAACAAAAGGTGTTTTTTATCAGAAGAAAATGAGATAAAGAACTCAAACTAACATCTTAAGGACAGGGCATCGTAGGATGCACATTAAAAAGAGCAATTGCTGTTAGATGCTCTTAATTTTACTCTTTCAATTTTTAAATAAGTATTGAATAAATATATAATATATATATATATATATATATATATCAATAATATATATATCAATAATATATATATATATCAATAATATATATATATATATCAATAATATATATATATATATCAATAATATATATATATATCAATAATATATATATATATATCAATAATATATATATATCTCAATAATATATATATATATATCAATAATATATATATATATATATATATATATATATATATATATATATATATATATATAGGTAACACTATTCACTAGAAATTAAACATATCTTCATTAAACATATCTTTCCATTAAAACTGATTCGAAATGTGAAATCTCCGAAATTAATTTTGTTTAAGTGCATATTATCGAACATTATGGATAGAAATGGTAGAATAAAATGGTAGAAAAAGTATGTTTGCTAACGTGTGACCTTATTACACTTTGCTATATATATATATATATATATATATATATATATATATATATATATATATATATATATATAGTGTGTGTGTGTGTGTGTGTGTGTGTGTTAGTTTGGATCTAAATAAAATGAACGATTATATGAACACAAAAGGGAGATTTTACAAAATAATACATCTAATGCGTTGGTTGCCCAACGTAACGAGACTGACCACAAATTTGACATAAAAATGCTACTCTGATCAAAGGACAAAACAATTCACTACGACGTAAATGTCTCGAGAGTGCCTTAATCGCAAGTGCCTTAAATTTGCGCCCTGGCTCTTACAACATTTCACTATTCCTGGCACATCTTCTATTATCACAATGTGGGATACATACTAACAAAGGAGATGGAAAGAAAAAGAAAAAGATGCTAAATTAATTCGGCTAGATATAATAAAAAACTTAAAAGAAAATTCTAAAATCCCCAGCAATCGTCGTTCGTCCGAATGTGTAGTCGTGCCAACATAACAAATTTAGTCCGATTAAGTCCTGAAACGCATCACAATTAATTTCTCATACAATTTCCCCAATACATATATATATATGTGTGTGTGTGTGTGTGTGTGTGTGTGTGTGTGTGTGTGTGTGTGTGTGTGTGTGTGTTTATGAATTTATAGGAGAAGCATTTTAAAATTGGAAACAGAGAGTTTATTTATAAATATACAGTGTGGACACAGGAATCAGCATAATATGGTGATTGTCAGTCTCAATAAAATCTTCAGACCAAATGATCAGAACAATATTTCCAGATGGTCAGAAAATTTCAAAGGCGAAAACAATCACCATTCAATCACGTATTAATATATATATATATATATATATATATATATATATATATATATATATATACATGTGTGTGTGTGTCTGTCTGTCTGTCTGTGCGCGCGCGTGTGTGTGTGTCTGTGTAGGTGTAGGTGTGCATTCTTGTAGTTGGAATTATCCTTTTTCTAGAATTGGATTCGTGTGGTTGGAATTATCCTCTTTCAAGAAAGAAAATATATGTAGCTACATATGTCTAAAACATTCTCTTCAATATATCATATAAATACATCTGTGTACATTTATGTAAATTACCGTATCAATATATGTATATACATATACGCACACGTGTCTGCTCAAGCGAGTATGTGTATAAAATCATTCCTGTATACTTATAAATATATAGATATATAGATATAATTTTGTACCATTTATATATGCTCTTTCCTTACTGGGAACATATCTTCAACCGCACGCACATATATCCATGTATATTTATATGCCTTTATTAGGGTCTTTTTTATAGTAGGGAACATTATTTCTGAAAATATATCACAATAATTACTGAATAGATATACTTTTTATCTTGTTTCATTTTCTAATGATACCACGGCAAGTCGTGATAATACATCCCTCATGTCACAACGCGTGTAATCCTTTATCATTAAAGTCAAGGTTTTTGTATGTGTTCTGCCCTGTGATAGAACGAGTGCCTGGAAAACATTTCTGCATCAAACATTATATTTCATTGCATTACATACAACGGAATGATGCATAGAACATTATGGGCTTGTTATAAGCGACCGTTGCTATTGCGACAAACATCAAAGGAACTCGTAGTTTGTTTGGTATGTACACAAAAGCGATCATTTTATATGACAGCTGCTATCTGTGAGAATAGAATATTTCGAAAAGAAAACAGAACATGTATACATATACACATATATACGCAATGTTTATATATATATATATAATTAAGTAATTCATCGAGTCTTTCTATCATATATATATATATATATATATATATATATATATATATATTTGATCGTAATACACACACACACACATATATATATATATATATATATATATATATATATATATATATATATATATACATATATATATATATATATTGATCCCAAAGCCAATGTAAAAAGGTACATTGCGTTTCAATACTTTCAATAATTTATCGTCTGATAAATTCTTTTGTTCGTACATCAATGTCTATAACTTATTTTTCAACATAAATTACATTCTTGTCAATGCACTTAATTCAGTGATGAATATTATTCATATATGCAGTTATACTAATAATTACGTGTCCGACTATTAACTTATTGCTTCGCTTGTGTGTAGAAAAACCATTATGCCTCTTGAATTCATATATATATATATATATATATATATATATATATATATATATATATATATATATATATATATATCCAAGTGAGATAAGAAGAAATGGAGCATAATTCCACTGTCCGTAACATGTAATTTAAAAGGGGCTGAATACAGAGTACACCAAAATATTATTTATTATAGGAGATTAAAACAGAAACATGTAAAAAATCGCTACACAATAGCAATCATGTTTCAACAATACAAATGTGTCTCTTCGGGCAATGGTAAATTTCTGGTGAGTCCTGATTTTTAAAGTATATATATATATATATATATATATATATATATATATATATATATATATATATATATATATATATGCGTGTGTGTGTGTGGCGGGGGCCAAACTATTATAACTACTTGATGAAATCCTCACAATGACTATTCTAATGCTTCGTATCTAAATAAAATAATTTTTTTGTCAGCGTAACACCACAAGTATTTCTGGCGCAATAAACCTTGACAAAATATAGAACTATATTTGTTTCAACGTTTTTCTGATTTGATATGACCGAAATGTTTTCTATTGCTGAATAGATATGGATATAAATGCTGGCCACTTTTCAAGAAAACTCAGAATTATATATGACAGATGAACAAATAAAATGCCCAACTGAAACCAAAAGTAGATCAACACAGCGCAACAAGCAAAAGAAAATTATATACAATGTTCATCTGATTGTTGATCAAGAAACACCCACTGGCAAGGTCACATCTGAATGCACATACACGATACTCTGAAATGGTTGCTAGATGTAATATCAATGAACAAAGGCGAAAGTCCTCTGTAATATTTGATGTTTCGAACACAGATTTGATCCTAGTGGTTGGAAATTAATCTAAACAAGACGTTTATGATAGCAAAATGATTTTCAACGCCAGGCAACACATAAATACAAGAACATTAATGTGAGAAAATGTCAATTGTTGAAGATATACCTAATCATAAGCAATCCATTAAACAGAAGTCGTATTTCATTCAATAGATTCGCATGATCCATAGTTTTGCGCGCCTTGGTGTTCCCTTATCTTCTTAGAAATAGTATGCTGGAGTTATTAATTATTTCAAGTTATATCTAGAGCTAAAATCAATAGATTAAAGGGTTTTTTTGTTATTTTATTAGAGGGAGGCTATAATAAAGATTACATATAGATACTATCATTTCTGTTTTAGTTTTAGCTTAAATGTATAAAAAATATATTCAATTATTTACACTATTTACGTTGTTCAGACTGTTGTCCTCATCTTTGGTGTTATGTTCACGAAGTTTCGTCCGTTGTACGCTCCGGCCTTCTTCAAGTGATTGGGATTTTGAACTGAACCCTTTATTTCGTCCACCGGGGCAGCTTATTCTAGTTCCACGTGCCATGCCTCTTCCGGATATCTCACTTTCATTTATTTCCATTTAACTCAACTGACCAAGGTTTTTTTGTTCATCTCTATGGCCAGGTATTAAACTCACAACTCTTTGGATCAAGTTCCTGGATTACTTCAACCAACGCTTTTATCCACTGGGACATGTGTCGTTGGAGGGTTGATATAAAGGGAAATAACTGAAACTGAGATATCTGGAAGAGGCATGGCACGTGGAACTATAATACTATATCCCGGTGGACGAAATAAAGGGTTCAGTTCGAAATTCCAAATACCTGAAGAAAGACGGAGTGTACAACAGCCTAAACATCTTGAATATGACAATAAAGATGAGGACAACAGTCCGAACATTATAGATAGTGTATATAATTACAATGTCTTATCTCAGAAACATAGATATATGTATTTGAGTTTAAACATGAACATATATTTCTTCACTGAAATAGTTTACATTATTTCGCCTTTACACTGACCATTCAGGTGTTTTGCTTTCATCTAATGTACTCACATTTTAAGGTAGATCCATTTAAATAGGCTGTGAGTGTTTGGTCAAATGGCTTGCACTTGTTTCCAATGTACTGGAATAAAGAAACCTTTAGACTGTTTTACTTGTTTTCGTGTGTAACTGAAAAATAAACAGATTAATTACGTGAGTGCATCTTTTGAACTTTAATCCTTTTAATCCATTAATCCTCTGAGAAACCCCTTTCTGCCTAAAATCAACATGGCTGATGCTATCCTCCAAAAAAGTGACTCATTACACCTCCTCGGGCTAAAGTTCTCAGCTGGAATGAGGTAGAAAGACTACACTGAATCCATCGCTAGATCAGTTGCTAAGAAAGTTGGTTCACTGTGCCAGACGAGACAATTTTTCTCTCCGGAATCTATCTTGCATATCTATAAGTCTACCATTTGTCTATGCTTACACTATTGCTGCTATATACGGCCCGGTACCCCTGGTATTTTCCTGAAGCTCTTTGATTAACTCCAAAGAAGAATCAGCAATATTATTGTTCCTGGTCTGGCTTCAGCCCTGGCTTCAGTCACTTGCCCATCGACGTAACGTTTGCCTCTCCGTGCCTTTTTTTAATAAATACTTTCATGGTGATTATCCGGATGAGCTCTGTGCCATGGTACCTAGACTGTATGAATTTAAGCACAATACTAGACTGACGTCGAGACTTCATCAATTTATAGTTGAGCTAGCTAGATGTAGCCGTAGCTTCTATGATAACAGTTTCTTACCTCGCACTTCTCACTTATGGGACACTGTCTCGGTTCCTTGCTTTCCAACCAACTTTAATTTGAAAAAATTAAATGCAATGTCAAGCGTTATTTATAATTTTAATTATATCATACGTTAGTCCATGTTAGTATTTTATAGCTTGACTTTCAGTCAGTTTTTGAACTCCGTCACTTATGTAGTAAAATGATCTGCTAATTGCGTTATACAAAATACTCGGAGCTTTATTGTGACACTGAGCCTGTGAGGCAATTAAATATTAATTCTAAGCAGAAAAAGTGTTCAGCCCAAAATGAAATATAAACTGGAAGATAGAGAGATAGAAAGAGAGAATGGAATACATTTTCCCTGGTAATTTCAAAATGAAAAAAGGGCCATATGAGTTGCCTCACCCATACGAATTGGAACGATGCACCGAGAGTTTCCTTTTTTATCTATCGAAAATCTGGCATGCAGATAAAGCAAATTGGCAAATGGTTTTATCTCTTTCTTGGGAAATTAGAAAAACACATGTCATTTGCGAAAAGAGAAGCAGACGGGAAATTATATTTTCGTTAAAGAAAAAGAATTGAGAAAAGAAAATAGGGAATGAGTCCACTGCGAAAGTTAGGATTATGAAAATCGATCCTTCATAACAGGCGGGTGATCTGGTTTATGTTTTCGCTAAGACGGCGACCAGCCCAAGAATGGAAAGCAGTATGACTCTTTGTTGAGAATTTTGGTAAAGAAATGTCCTTTCATTGACGAAAATAAATTGGAAAATAATCTTTGTCTATCGCTCGGAACGTTAAAATGAGAAGGTGATCTCGTTTATGTTTTCACTGGACAGGTGGGTCCAGGAAAGGAGTCAGATAATTGAAATTGATGAAGAGAATAAACCATGCCCTTTTTCCTACGCACTTTAAAAATTAGATTTGTCACAATGACAATTATGTCAACCCTGAGAAGTGAACAGAGTTAGAATAATTTAGCCCCGGCGTCGTGGAGTAGCGGTGCGAGATATAAAGTGAAGCAGGTTGAAGTTAAGGGAAGAGCAATCCCTGTGACTATTCCCAAGGAAGGTGGATAATTCTTCAAATTTAGGAAGCTGATTAAGAAAGCAGAAATAGGGTGCTAAGAAAACCTTTATTAGAAATAAGGAAAATTGGAGAATCACCAAATCCCCAGAACCCTTCGGCTTTACGCCAATTTGGGGCTGAAGTACATATAAGCAGATGACTTTGGGGAGCTCGGAGATTTGGGGCTGAGATCTCGCATTGAGTGCCTATGAATTTTACGTCAGTTGCCACCAGATTCCTTGATTACGAGACTTTGAACCCAGCTCCCCCAGAATTTAGACAGGACCCAGTGTCACTATAGAGATTGATGCGGGAAGGGCTAATTTTTGCTGTACCAAGTGCTATATAAACTAATTGAAGATTAACCAAAAAATCTCTCGTTTTATTTTTCGTTGTGAAATTATTTCTTGAGTGCTGTGAGATTACGACCTTCGATTTTCAAGATGAAGAACACAGCGGGGCAGAGTTGGTGTGGATCGAAACGGCCAGCAACCAACAACCAGCACAGTACCGTGGTTGAAACATCATTCTAAAGCCCTTAGGACCGAACCATTAAAACGTAGTTACACCACCGGGTTTAGGCAGCGGCGAAAGGTGTTATATTGTAAAGAACAAAATGCTTTTAACTCTAAGTCCTGAATTTTAGGAGGAAACTTAA